>MKEJ01048695.1:0-17316 GCA_001753735.1 Embelia ribes | reverse complement strand
AACGCTTGGAAGAGTGGACGTAGGAGATCTAACAGATCTTTGACCGAACCCCTATAAAAACTATGTTTGCAATTCTCTCACCTTACTCTTATTACTACATCCTTTATTTATTTAAGTTTTGATTTTTAATTATCAAGATTTATCCAAGGGACAACATTTTTTTATTAAGCACTTTTAATTTCTAATGATACGTTTTTTGTTTTATGAGATCTAGAAAACATTATGGACTTTATGATATTCAAATTTCAATCTAAGATATATTCTTTTTATGATTCTCAATTTATTTTACATAATTTTAGATTAATTTAATAATATTTATTATTAATTTATTTTTCAGACTTAGCGTATATCCAACTAATTTTTTACTATTTTACATAGTTTTAGATTGATTTAATAATATTTATTATTCTTTTTAATTTTCAGTCTTGACGTATGTTTAAAATCAAAATTGCTATATAACAACTTTTTTTGTATGTGCGCCAACTAAATTTTTCTCTTTCTATATTTTTTTTTCTTCAATTTCAAGCATTTATGGTATTTTACATCTCTTTATACTATTTTATGTTTTTGTTTTTCTACCCTAATAATATATTTGTTCCCTTTACAAAAATTAAGGAAACCCATTCGTTATGGACTTTTTGATTTTTAAAATTTCTTTCCATTTTCTAAGTGGGAAAAAATTCACAAAATACATTATGTATTGCACGGGCTACAAACTAGTTTTAATAATACAATATAACTAAATTTATGTAACAACTACAATAATCATCCCACAAACCATCATTATAAATACACCTTTAATATGTTAATAGTACAATTACAACCACCATCCACAACTATAATTAGACACTATTTTCTTTCCATTTTGGTGGATAGAGAAATACGCAAACTAGAGATTAACAAACAACAAAACATGCTCCAATAAAGTGGCAAACAAATCCGAAGCTTTCACATAGCATATACTATCTCTCCGCTGCTGTCGAGATCAAGGTCGGGGTCGGAGTCGATGTCCTCGTCCATGTCATCGTCGATGTCCAAGCTTCCCGTCAGGTACTGGTTCAGACTATTGGCCCCTGCAGCGGGAATAGTGGCCTCGGCGATGATCTGCATGATCTCATCGATACTCTGCATTGGTTGGTCGGGTTCCTCAAACTGTTTGTTCATCGTGTTTTCATCCATTAGATCTGCGGGGAGGTTCTTTAGGAACCACTCGTGTGTCCTGATCTCGTCCATGGTTACCCTCTGTTTACGGAGCAAGGTTAAGATTGGAATTCCAACATTTTACGGTCCTTTAGATAATGAGAAGATAGAACTAATCGAAGTCATGCCTGCTTGGTTCGTTCTTAAAACATCAATGATATACACACCGAGAATTATGTATAGACACTGAACCAACTATTATGTTGCAACATCTTATTTGTTGATTTTTCCTTAAAATAGGATCACCAGCCAATTATTTTCCTTCTCCGAATTTGTTCTGATTCTCCTTTTCACTAGTTTCAACGGTGAAAACTCAATGATATCCACGTGAAAACAGAATTAAAACCAGAATTTCATCACTGTATGCTCCTAGATGATGGAATGCTCATAAATCAAAATTATCACAATTAAAATTCAACGGTTAATATAAAGAGCGTAGCTTCTTAATATTTTTTGCACAAGGGTAGGTGAGAATGCCAGAAATTAAATCATCTTTGGTTATATGTTCTCTGAATTTTCAAATTCCAATCTTGTCATCATTTTCAATGGTTCTGGGACTGAAAACGATGGAACTTTGGAAGCCTCGTGTCTCACGTTATTTCAATTTTCATACCAGAGATAATCGGAACACAACTTTCAGTACGATTCTCTAAATGCTGTCGTGGAAACCAATCCACCAAGCGTGTTTTCAGCAGTGTTTCTATTTTTTAAAAGACAGTTTCTGGTAACATAACTGAGCAGCAAATTCATAAACATATTCTAGTATAATATAAAAAAACTAACCTTTGCTGGATCGGCTACAAAGATCCTTGAAATCAGGTGACGGCACTCTGTAGATATATGAACGTAGTCCGGAATAGAGTATTGGACACTCAAAATTCGCTGCATGTAACAAGAGAAACTATTTAGCAACTTATCTTGTCAAGAAGGAAAATTCAAAAACAATAGCAAGGGCGAATAAATTTACTTGTATCGTTTTGCGAAAATTCTTAGGCTCCTCAGGGTCCTCGAACGGATAGGCACCGACTAGCATGACGTATAATGTTACTCCACATGACCATACATCTGCTAACTGAATGTGCAACACATAAAATGTGGTAAGAGATGGTGTTTTACGAAAATGGAAATCGATTATGTCAAAAACAAATTTTTACCTTGCCATCATACTCTTTCTTCAGTAAAACTTCCGGTGCTATATATGCAGGAGTACCAACGGTTGATTTTGGTTGTGAATGCAATACCGAAGACTGAAATTAGAGTAGAAAAGAAAAGCATAAATGCAATGACCACAACAGCTTGTGATTTGAAAACATAATATACCGATAATAGCGAACGAAATATATGACGAGGTACCTTGGAATATCCAAAGTCACAAATCTTCAACCTGGGAGCTGGGCTTCCGTCTAGTAACGTGTTTTCCAATTTCAAGTCACGGTGGCACACTTGCTTGATAGATACAAATGTCACGTAAAATCAAACTTTACCAATAATTTACGCATACAAGGGAAACTATAATCGAATAGAAACACAAGAAATTCTCAAAAATAAATATATATATATATATATATATATATATATATAAGAAGAAGAAGAAGAAGAGAAAAGATGAAACATGGTTAAATACCATTGCATGACAGTAACTGACTCCGGATATGAGTTGTTGGAAGAAGAAACGTGCCTGCAATACGAACAGGGGTCGATAAAGCATAAGCAAAGCTTAAGAATCATCAACATAAAATCAGATTAAAATGTTCTTTAAGAAACCTCATCCTCGCTAAACCGTCCAGCGTTGCATATGCGCTCGAAAAGCTCCCCTCCAGATGCATATTCCATCACAATAGCCAGATGGGTAGGCGTTAAAATAACCTAGAAAATAAGTTACACACCATTAATATGTACCGAGTCCTATAAAAATGGAGAAAGGATACAAAGAAAAACGATTAAGGGGTTAAAATTGTACTAACCTCTTTGAATCTTACAATATTTGGGTGCCTCAGCGACCTGTGATTAATAATTTCCCTTTGTACATTTTCATCTATCTGTTACAAAATTTTGAAAAATAATAATAATTATGCACTTGGGAAAATGGTATGCTGTGTAAAAAACCGATCAGGTAACAGCCTATTCTAGCAAGGATTCGAGTTGCTCCTACAAGTTCAAATACATATAAATCACTATACACATTCAATATATTTTTTTTAAAAACTTTGTAATATTAATTTCTTAAGAAAATTATGCCTCCAAGATTAGCACACATAAGCCTACTGATAAAAGTACAGCAAAGGTGTAAGTAAATGTTAAAACACTAATTTTGTTACAAGCTGTGCATGGATCTTGTCCTCGACAATAGGATTAACACACGGGTTAATTGCATAGATGTTTGTACAGTTCCGTTACACGATTGTCAGTACGTGAATCGTTTTGCTCGCATTTAATTTTAAAATTGGAAATATAATCTCAATATAAATGATGAGGGCAGTACATACATTGTATGGTGACAGAATAAGACTTATCTTTGAAAAGGTACTCAACTTGGAAATAGTCACCTAGTATCAATTACTTGTTTCCTAGGCAACTCATCAGATAAAAGTACTTGAATAGTCAGTGGAAAATAACATCCACCACTTTCTGTTTTATCCTAATTTAAGATGAAAATTAAAAAAAAAAAAAGAAAAAAAAAACATTTTCATAACTCCAAAACTAAGGGAATAATTAAGCTTAATTGAAAATTGAGAATTATTAGATAAAGAAATATATGAAATCATTACAACTTCAGAGACCATTTTAGACTAAAATTGGATTTTACAGGTTTGCTCATGCCCAGTTACAAAACCAATGAAAAAAGTAGAAAACTAAACCAAGAAATAAAGAACCGAATGAAATTTAATATGTTGGATCATTCGAAAACAAACTATAAGTAATATATGGTGCGGCCGGGTCAAATAACAATTTACTGTCTTGTATTTTGTGATTAATTGGATATATCATATTTTTGTTGATCACCTATAGGAACATACTAACATATAACTCAGAACAATGAACTAAAAAGAGAGGTACTCCCGAGGTATCCGTGTCTGCAATTTTTTTTTTTTAAAAATTGTCACATATGTGTATGTGTATGTGTATGTGTCTGTCTCCATATCCATATCCGCACCTAGGGTTCTTGTTCTTCCACTCCTCTAATACCATTTCCCACAACAAACTTTAATACAAATTAAAAGTAATAATATTGAAAATCTCAAAAAAAAAATATATAATAAATTAAGCACTTTTGAGACTCAACGTGACGGAATTTTACTAACTAAAAAGTATAACAAGTTAATAAGTTTTATTTTTGATACTCATAATGAGTTAATAAGTTGGATCATACTAAAAACAATCTCAAAAAGGGAACTTGATCATGCCCAGATACCAAACTAGAGAGTTTTTCGGAAACAAACAACGTTATCATTTCCACTCACTAAATTCAAGTATTAAATGAATCACGATCCTTAACAAGGGAATAATACTTCGATTAATACTACTCGTGTTCGGGTGCAAGACAGACTCGGGGTGCAAACTAAAATCTCAATCTGATGTACGATCTAAGGATTCGTTTGATTGCGGAACAAAAAAGCTAACTTTTTTCAACCTCAAAGAAAAACCAGATGCATTCACCTGAAATCTTCTAGCTTAATCAGGCCAAAGCAGCAAATAAATTCTACTTAAAAGTTGTGCAGCCAAATATCCAGTTTTTCAGCAATAAAGCAAAAAAAAAAACTTGACCAAATCAATCTTTTTGAAGACCCAACAACTAATATCACTCTGATGACAAACTAGACACTAAATTAACAACTTTTATTAGCAATTAAATAAATAACTCCCTAAATATAGAAAAACAAACCAATTTTTTTTTTTAAACGAACTTACCTTGTCGCCTCTCTCTATGTACTTGACGGCGACGAGCTCATCACTCTTTTTATCCCTCATCAGCCTCGCAACACCGAAATTACCCGACCCAATATCCTTCACGAGCTCGTACCGATCGCTGTCGTGCATAATTGGCATATCCATCCCCGGGCCCACCGTCATCGCCGCCCGATCCATCCCCAATTCTCCCTATCTTTCTCTTTCTGTATCTATCTATCTATGTAACTGGAGCTCAATTGGGAAAATTTAAGGAACCCTCATCAGAGGGGGTATCAGAGGATCACGTGGCGAGATATGGGCCAGGCGATTGGTAGAGCAGGGTTAGTTGGGGTGAGTGAGATTGACACAGAGAGAGAGAGAGAGAGAGAGAGAGAGATTAAGGCCAAAAAGGACCTCACATCACTACAAAGTGGAGAAAAAACAGAGGAGAGAGCGCAAAATAAATGAAAATGATGGCCTAAAAATGGTCTCTCTCTGTCTCCTCTTTAGGGTTTATCTCTCCACCATTTCTATCAACTCTCATTACCCATTTGCCCCCTTTCCTTTCACTTCAACTCCAAAAAGCTGCGCTCTTTTTTTTTTTTTTTTTTTTGTTTTCAATTTTCCTACTACATGTTCTATATGTGTATGCATTTATATCTCTGAAAAAAACTCATCTTTTCAAGTAAAGCTAGCAATCTCTGGGCTCAAATAAAGGTAATAACTTTCCCCTCTGTTTGAAGATTCTTTGAGCTTAAGACACAAGATTGCATTAATTGGTGATATGCATATGTGTGCCTATGTGAGTATATAAATAGTTACTTGATTTTGGTGGACATAGGAGTGGCCTTGTGTTTTGGTGAGTCTTTTGTTACAGTTTAAAGCTAAGCTTTTTTATGTTGTATTTTTTTTTTAAGTTAAAAGCGTAGGAGCTTATTTAGCGTAGGAGCTTTTGAGCAGAGCTTATTGCTGTGTTGCCTAGGGGCATTCAAAGAAGTCTTTCAAATTTTATTTCTCAATCTCACTTTCTAAAATCTATTTTCTCATATATATATATATATATAATAGAAATGCACAAACAAGACTTTCTAAAAATTCATTTTTGCACCTCATAAATATTAATATGTTAAAATAATAAATTCTGAAAAAATATTTTTCCAATATATTGGAATATTCACTTTATTTTGGTGCAAAAAAATTATTTTTATAATAGAGAAATTATGAATAGTAACTTTCTCAATAGAGAAGTTTACTGTTAAATTTCTAGAAATTTTTCTGAAAATACGTGAGAGATTTCTATGCTTAGTTTCTCATTTTAGAAATTAAAGGGGAGAGAAATGTGGGTTTAGAAAGACTGGTGTGAGTAACTAAACTTTTTTTAGCTGTACTCTTTCAGCGTTTTCTGCCTAAGAAAGAAGCTATTTTTTTTTATTATTATTAAAAGCTGAAACCAAACAAACCCTTAATTTGATCTGGGATTTTGAAAGTATGGACTTTATTTGCTTCATCTTTAAAAGGGTATTGTAAATTTAGGTGTTAATTTTTCAAATGTTGTTTTGTTATGTGAGTGAATTGAACCAGAAAGATTAGGTCACAAAGAATGCAATTTTGACTGAAATTAGATTTTTGGGTACTTTTTCCCCATTTTTGTGATTAATAATGATATATTCCAAAAAAGCTCATTCGTTGTGAGTGTAAAGTGAGTTGCAGGGATTTCTGGAAAGAAAGGATTTTTAGCCGAAATCTATATATTTTTTTGGGTATGTTTTTCCCTTAACCTTAGCGAGAATTTTCTTTGATAGTGATGATGGCGGTAACTTCAGCTTGCAAGGAGGATAAATTGGGGATGGACAATGGGAAATACGTAAGGTACACGCCTGAGCAGGTTGAAGCTCTTGAAAGGCTTTACCATGACTGCCCCAAACCGAGCTCACATCGCAGGCAACAGCTGATTCGCGAGTGTCCTATTCTGTCCAACATCGAGCCCAAACAAATCAAAGTATGGTTTCAAAATCGAAGGTAAAGACGAAAAATTTATTCCGAAATTTGATAGTTCCTTTTCTCTATTTTCACTGCTTTAATTTATTTCGTGTGTATGTATGTATTTGATTTGTGCAGATGTAGGGAGAAGCAAAGGAAAGAGTCCTCGCGTCTCCAAGCTGTGAATAGGAAACTAACGGCGATGAATAAGCTGCTGATGGAGGAAAATGATAGGCTGCAGAAACAAGTCTCGCAGTTGGTCTACGAAAATAGCTATGTTCGTCAACAAACTCAAAATGTAAGTGGCATCGCATGAACAAATCAAGGGTTCTTCAACTTGTTATAGCTTTTGTAGTCTAGGAGTGGATTGATATGATAAAAGAAGACCATCAACGATATATGTAGCTTATGGTTGTTATTTGATATCTTGGTTTACTTTAATCTTTTGGGCATCACCAAAATATGATAGATTTTGTAGTTAAGTAATACCGTTTGCTTCCTGAAAAATATAGGGGAAAAACTAAGTGGAGCCGAATTTATTTGTAGCGCATTGTATTATTTAATATATTCAGTATGCCGCATGACTTGTGGCATATTTTTCAGCCAAAGAAGTGCAACATAATCTGTTCTTAAATTTGGTAAATTTACTCTGATACCATGCTAAGTGATGCACTACCATACAAGCTTAAATTATTAGGGAGATGCGTATTATTTTATTTATTATCTTTAGGAATGGATATATCTTCTAATATTGGACCAATAAATGAAATTTGTTTGTGATTATTGTTCTTCTATATTCCAAATGGTTGGTTTTGCAGGCGGGCATAGCCACCACGGACACGAGCTGTGAGTCAGCGGTGACAGGTGGTCACCGGCATGTGACACCTCAGCATCCGCCTAGGGATGCTAGTCCAGCTGGGTGAGTGTAGCATGTTTCAACATGCCTTTGGGACCATTGCTTTTCTTGTTTTTCTCAATGACTTGTAAAATTTCATATTGGCTTATGGAAAGTGTGCTTTTGTGTGTTTTCTAGACTTATGTCCATAGCTGAGGAGACTTTAGCTGAGTTTCTTTCAAAGGCCACTGGAACTGCTGTAGAGTGGGTCCAAATGCCCGGAATGAAGGTGTTTTTGCTTTCTTTATATTTCCCCTTATCAATGATTTGTTATGCCTTTGCCATGTTTATTATTATTTATTAAAATCGCTAATCAAGTGGTGGACAAAATAAAGGAGCTTTCCTGACCTTCTAAGCAAGGCGAATACATCATCATTTCAGTCACTATCCTGCATTGCTACTTTTGGTTTTATAATTTATCTTTAGTGTCTCTCTCTCTCTCTCTCTCTCACACGCGCACACACACACACATATGCCCACACATATTTTGATAAGTTTCCTTTTCTTCTTTCTTAAGGAAGATAAATTGTTTTGCATTATATTGCCTTTTCTGTCATGTCTTGCTTCTAAAAATACTTGCTGATTTTGAAAATAGAAACAGATATGTTGTGGAAACGAGGACGGGAAATGTGGCATTAGAATATAGTGGAAATGAGAAGTGCCGAGAATTATAAAAATTGAATAAACAGTATATGACTACTGGAGTATTAGTAAGATACGATGAGAAAATATATATAATTAAAAGAATTGTTATATAATTTTTCAAAGAAAATGCTATAAGCAATATTATACTAGATTAGAGTATTATACAAAAGAGTAATTAAACATGGTTTAATTCAGGAAAGGAGCCAAATGTGTGCTAAGGGGGCAACCTACTAGTCCTAATATTTTTTATTCATGACTTTTTAACTATCTCTGTATTTTTTAGCCGCTATAATAGTTTTTATGGCATCGAACGACCCCATTTTCAATTCTTGGCTCTGCATTTGGTCTATTTATTATTTTTGCTACTTTCCTGGTAGCAAGGAACTCATCATAAGCGAGGTTCCGAGTTTACGTATCGAAAGCGAGGTTCCAAGTTTACGTATCGAAAACGAGGTACAACAGAGCTTCTGGTGACTATGCTTCTGAAGGTTACGTTGTCTAACAAGTAACGAATTTATCTTATATCTTTCTTTGAGTGTCATGTCAACACTGTATATTTGTTTATGCAACATCTTAGGCTTCTCATTAGAGTAGTGCTTCACGTACGAGATTATTATGTACATAATCTAGTTGGCAAGTACTAATCCACTTATTTATAAACATAACACTCATGAAAATGCCTCAAAATTTAAAAAATGCCACTCAGTATTACAGAAATGCTGTTGGTGCTAGCCTGCATCATTCCGTACGAGCATACGTTTGTACTACTTGCATTTTTTCCCCTCAATATTGGATACAATATACTTCTCATCAAAAAATTTAAAGCATCTTAATTGGTCTTTGTTTTATGTGCATCCATTTTATATCTTTTAATTTTCCCCTTTTTCTTAATCCGAAGTGCTCCCTCTTATAATCTCCTAACAAATTTCCTTTTGATGTGTACAGCCTGGTCCGGATTCCATTGGAATCATTGCTATTTCTCATGGTTGCTCTGGTGTGGCAGCACGAGCTTGTGGCCTTGTGGGCTTGGAGCCTACCAGAGTAAGTCTTTGGCACAGAAGAAATACTTATGAAAAGTTCCTTTTTTCTGAAAATTCATTTCAATTTTAATAATTGGTGGAATATTGTAGGTGGCTGAAATCCTTAAAGATCGACCGTCATGGAATCGTGATTGTCGAGCTGTTGAGGTTGTCAATGCGTTGTCTACCGGAAATGGTGGAACTATTGAGCTGATTTATGTGCAGGTACTTACCAAGCACTTGGTCACACTCTGTACGAGCCTGTAACAATGTTGATATGCTAAACAGAGTTCCGATTTGTATTCTTTATTTTAGCTCTATGCACCAACTACTTTGGCTCCAGCTCGCGACTTCTGGTTGCTACGGTACACTACTGTTATGGAGAATGGAAGCCTTGTGGTACGTGTCTTCTTATACTTGATTTTGTGCTGAAATAGCCTCCCAGTTTGTTGCTGTATCTGAAATTTTGTGTGTTTGGCCTGGTTCTATACTTCAATCAGATATGTGAAAGATCTTTGAACAACACTCAGAATGGTCCCAGTATGCCACCTGTGCAGCCTTTCGTTAGAGCTGAGATACTGCCAAGCGGCTATTTGATACGACCCTGTGAAGGGGGTGGATCAATCATCCATATCGTTGATCACGTCGATTTAGAGGTATGCAAAGTTATCTTTTACCATCTAAGCAAGTTCACTCTCTTGATAAGCCCTTATTTACAATCGTATTATTCTTGTCTACCAGCCTTGGAGTGTGCCTGAAGTGTTGCGACCACTGTATGAGTCCTCAACCCTGCTTGCTCAGAGGACCACAATGGCTGTAAGCTTGTACTGGTCATTATAAAATGTCGTCCCTTAATTTTAGTAACATTCATTGATAATGTTATATTATAAGCTATTATAAAATGATTCATGTTTTTCAGTGGAATACGTATACTTGGTTAAATGAGATCTGTTAAAAACCACAGGCTAATCAAGTTAATAAATATTATTTCTCAGGCTTTACGTCAGTTAAGGCAGCTTTCGCAAGAGGTTTCTCAGCCAATAGACACAGGTGGCGGAAGACGACCTGCTGCTTTACGTGCACTTAGCCAGAGATTAAGCAAGTGAGTTACTTCTGCTTTCAAGGTTATTACATTCCGGGAGTTGGCTAAACGTTAGTATGCTGAGCTAAATGCGTGTTGGTTTTTGCAGGGGTTTTAACGAAGCTGTTAACGGGTTCTCGGATGATGGATGGTCTATCATTGGGAACGATGGTGTCGATGACATCACCATTCTTGTAAACTCCTCTCCTAGCAAGATGATGGGTGCAAATGCTTCTTATGCTGGTGGATTTCCACCTTTGACCAATGCTGTGCTATGCGCTAAAGCATCCATGCTGTTACAAGTAAGAATAAGACATATACGTTTCGTTTTCTTTCCAAGGCCTTAAAAGCCTCGAATGTTTCAACATATTCCTAATGTGCCTTTAATGGACGAAGAGAATCGCTACAGAGCTGAATCGAGTCTGTTATGCTTGACATGGGATAGTGTTACAAATAATTCTTGGGGCTTAATTATTGTCTTATATATTGGGTTTAAGTTGATCAACTTTGTAACATTGGAAACAATGAAGTCTTGAAAGAGGCATGACATTACACAAAATAATGAGCTAAGTGTTATAGTATGTGTAGTAGCTGTGGAAGTCTGGAGCCTCATATTCACTGAGCTAAGTGTTATGGTATGCGTAGCTGTGGAAGTCTGGAACCTCGTATTCACGGAGGTGTAAGCATTTACTTAATGACACTGTAACTAAGCAAATATATATCAGGCACCCTGTGTTCATTAGCATTTACGTTCCTATATATTTTATCTGTTATGCTGTTCCAACATTGTTTGGCCTTGTGGTCAACAATTTAGACAGTCAAACAATCGAATTCTTTCATTGATGGCAAAACATGTGTAATTGATTATGTGACAGAAACTATAGTTCTAACTATTGCTCATCGTATGTGTAGGCAGTTTTCTTACCTATCACCTGGATTTATATCTTCCCATTATTAAGTGACCAGTTAGATGGTTTTCTCTACAATCGAGAACTTGAAATTGTAACATGTATTGCTTCTCATATCTATCCTATTTGCCTTCTTTGTGCTCTAGCAGAATGTGCCTCCTGCTATACTTCTCAGGTTCTTGAGGGAACACCGATCAGAATGGGCTGATAGCGGTATTGATGCGTACTCAGCTGCTGCTGTTACATCTGCTCCTTGCAGTCTGCCAGGGTCTCGAGTTGGCGGCTATGGAGGGCAGATTATTCTTCCTCTGGCTCACACTATCGAGAACGAGGAGGCAAGTGCTTGTAAAAAAAAAATAACCCTTTTCGTGGGAAACACTATTATGTTATACTAGAGTGTGGTCCGCGCTACGCGCGGGTTGTGTGTATTTTGTTATTTTTGTATTATATCAATTTTAATTGTTTTATTAAATTAGTGTTGTTAATTTATTTTTGGATATGACATCTTTTTGTTTTTCTTTTTTTCTTTTTTTCCTAATGATTTATAATAAATTTATAAAAGATCGATTTGTAGGATTTATACTAAGTATTTTTATGAAAAATTAATGTTTATTTAGGTTAATTTTAGGTATGTTAAAATTTTACTATGATATTTTAGAAACTTAATGTTGATAAGGATAATACTTTAAAAATTTATGGAGAATCTTAGACTGGTATAAATCAATTTGTAAAAATATTTATTTATTAATAGTATTTTGATTCTTAAATATAATTTTAATGATTTCTATTTTGATAATTTATGCAAAGATATATATGAATATTTTGGGACTGTGCTTAATCTTTATATGAAATTTAATTTTATAATTTTTGTTATGGTAACTTGATATATATGTATATAATGTTAATAATTTCTATTATTGTGAGTTTTATTGTTTTAAATCCTAATTTTATGGGACACATAATTATAATAATTTCTATTATGGTAAGTTTTTTTGTTTTAAATCCTATTTTTATGGGGGCACATTTCAATTAATTATATGGACAAATGTCGCGATTAGAGTGAAAATAGTTGGAGGGACACCTTTATATGCATAAAAAGATTTTACATATGGGCAAACCATCTTCTACATGAGCAACCTTATATTTCTATCATAAGCTTATTTGGCATTATTTCTTGGAAACAGTTTATGGAGGTTATTAAGCTTGAAAGTTTCGGCCACTATCGTGACGATATGATTATACCTGGAGACCTATTTCTCTTACAAGTAAGTATTTGTGCTATGTTATGTGTATGTAATAGTCCCCTATTTCTTGTCTAGTAATTAAAATATGTTGCTTAAAATTATATCCTTTCATCTGCAGCTTTGTAGTGGAGTGGACGAGAGTGCATTTGGTACTTGCGCTGAACTCATCTTTGCTCCAATCGATTCCTCGTTCTCCGATAACGCGCCTCTTCTACCATCTGGTTTCCGCATCATTCCTCTTAGTTCTAAAACAGTAAGTGTTTCTAATTTACATCATAGTACCTCAGTATTTGTAATTTCAGTTCTCTTTTAATTTTGTTTTATTTTTCAACTCATAACTCATTGTAATACAGGATGCCTCTAGTCCGAGTCGAACACTTGATCTTGCATCTTCTCTTGAAGTTGGACCAGCTGGAAATAAAGGCTCTGGTGATTATAATGGTAATGTTGGGAGTGGAAAGTCGGTAATGACAATAGCATTTCAATTTGCTTTTGAGATCCACCTTCAGGATAATGTTGCAGCCATGGCCCGCCACTACGTGCGCAGTATTGTAGCATCTGTTCAGAGGGTGGCTTTGGCACTTTCCCCCTCTCGTTTTGGTTCTCATGCAGGTTTCCGAACTCTGCCTGGTGCTCCTGAAGCACACACGCTTGCTCGTTGGATTTGTGCCAGTTACAGGTATGTTTTTGGATTTTCTTCGAGGATGCTTCGTAATATGCGATAATTCAATTTGCTCGGGTGATTGTTGTTGGAGATATTATAATTCACAGTGAAATTATTTTTAGCGTCATGAGAGCCCAAGAACTGAGAAGATAAAGACTTATAGCTGACACGCAACTATTGTAAAACATCATTAGGCTATTGTAAAACATGATACACTTCAATTGTTCTACTACAGAAGGTTAAGTTTTAATTCATTATTGTCGGTAAACTGTGCAGTTATTCTAGGAAGAATGGGCACTCTAAAATGGGTGCCGTGACATGAATTCACGGTTGTTTATTACTTAAGCGCATGACATATTATTCGGGCTTTTGGAAGTTGGTAATTGTTAGTTAAGTTTGCTAAATTATGACGAGACGAAGTTGCTCAGTTGCTATTTTGTTTTGGACTCGAGAATGAATACTATGTATCATTTTGTTCATCATTGGTAATTATCTATTCCATATGTTGGGGGTTCCTGCTAATATATAATTACAAAAATTATTTTATTAAATAAAATATCGTGTCCTCCCAGCATCCGCATCTGGCAATTTTGTGTCCATGTCCGTGTCCACATCCACATTCATACACGAGTCTGTGCTTCTTAGGGGTCATTACACTGTCATAAACAGTACCAAATACTTGTAGGTTGTATAGCTTGACATTTATCATTCCTAATTTTTCTTGTTTTGTTGCACATATAGAGAAACAGTTGTGAAATTGTCATTTTCTTTCAACTGTATCATTGGAAGCATGATCTTGGTTTGTTACGGACGACTCTGTGATCTGGAGATTGAAAAATCTGTGTAGATCACCGGAGGATATTAATGGCCGTTTCTCTATCTTTTGGCCTAGTGTTGAACTAGTTGTAAACTGTGAAGACCAATTATACTTGTTATCCTTTGTTATCTGCAAAATTTTCCACCTCTTTCTCCTATGACCGTACCTTCTATATTTACGATGAATTGATCTGAGCTAGTTGCATTTTCAAGATTGATATTGTGGCCCAAAAAAATTCAGATGACAGTTGATGAAAGTTGAAGAAATTTGTTCTAGTTTTCTTTGTTTAACTATTGTCTTTCTTGACAGATGCTCTTTAGGTGTGGATCTTCTTAAACCTGTTAATGACAGGAGCGAAGCAATCCTTAAATCACTTTGGCACCACTCAGATGCTGTGTTGTGTTGCTCCTTGAAGGTATTATTTGTAAATTTGTATTTTCCATTGCTCTCTTTGTGATTTTAGCTACAGTTATCTAATTTAAAACTAATCCAATGGCCGAAATCGATTATGTGAGGGGTTCAATTACTTTTAATTGGAGCCTCCTTATCTGAATGGCTTATGTGTATGGATGAATTATAAAAAGTCTTGGTGTCATCTTTCTATGCATTATATATCCGTGCTCGTACACACTTTTAGAATAACCTAAAGCTATGCTTGTGTAAGCGACTGCTTATGAAAACACAATTGTTGCAGGCATTGCCAGTTTTTACGTTTGCGAATCAGGCAGGACTTGATATGTTGGAGACAACCCTCGTAAATCTTCAAGACATAACTTTGGATAAGATCCTAGATGAAAATGGTAGAAAGAGTCTCTTCTCTGAGCTCCCTCAGATCATGCAACAGGTTAAGTCCTTCAAATTAAGATATTATTTTTTTTGTTAACATGCAAATTGATTTTTATTTCACTTATTAAGATGTGTTTTCTTCCCTATTTTTACGCTTCTTTAAACTCAATAGAGATTGTTTTCACTTTTTGTTGTTCTGCTAAAGATGTTTATATTCTTGTAAATCTCTTACAGATCTTTTGTAAACAAATTTGTACCCACATTTTATTTACACTTGCGAGCAAAATGACCTTTCCGCACTTATCAAATAATAATTCATTTTGTAACAAATAATATACCCATCCCTCAAGTTTTATTGTTGCTATTTCTTGAATTGATAGTTTTCTTCTTCTCTCCGTGTCATTTTTCCGTCAGTTGCATCCTACAAAAGTAGTCCTTATGGCTGAATGAGGTCATTGTCTTCCTCTAAAACACATATGCAAAGTAAACAAGGAAAATATTGAAGGGTTGGACAAGAGCCTATTGACAAATTTTTATACCAAACATCGGCTTACTAAGGGCTTGTTTGGCTTCCATTTTTCTCGTACATTTGACAACTATGCTAATGGACTAATCATTTTTTCTTGCATTATGACCAACATTACATTAGCTAGAAAATTTTGAAGATGAACATGTCCAATTTTTCCTAAAGCCAAATTTTCTGTTTAAAGCTGCTGGTGAAGAAATCATACTAAGAACTGTTCAAAATTCTTGTTCTTTTTTCTTTTTACAGTTTACTTTCTATTTTAATTTATCTAAATTTTCCCTATGCTTTTTTGTTGGTAGGGTTTTGCTTGTCTTCAAGGTGGTATATGCGTATCAAGCATGGGAAGGCCCGTGTCATACGAGAAGGCAGTGGCTTGGAAAGTGTTGGATGACGACGAATCGCCTCACTGCATTTGTTTCACTTTCGTCAACTGGTCTTTTGTTTGAACACGGTGAACTTAGTATTTTGACAAAAACTACTATGTTAGGCTAATTAGTAACTTGGAAATGTCCTCTACTCTATATATATCTCTGCTACATTAAATTTAGAATTCTGGATATTTAGCTGGTGCTTGTGCTTTAATTTATGCATCTTTATGGTACCTTCGCTTCATCTATGAATTTTCTGAATACGGAAGCTATGAAATCTTTTTGGTCTTTATTTAAATCTGACAATTGCATTGCCCGTTTAATTAGTGTATCTTTCTTTTCTCATTAGTTTTGGCAAAGGGGAGGATCAGTCCGCCTTTGCTTCTCAGCTGTTGGATCAAGTGTGTTATAACACGATTAGATGCGTGTAAATCATTGGCCTGAAAAATATTGTGATCTCAAGTAAACCGGTTTGTACTACCGGATTACCAAAGCTATAGGGAAGAAGAGCAAAACTAAAATCATTTCGGTTCGATAGAAGGGACTAACATATTGGACATTGTTGCCATAAGTTGTGACTAATCATTTCATGCCATGCATCAAAGACGTCTCGTTAAAAACAATTACATCAACTGAAAATGCCAATATTGATTTCTATTAGTGATTAGTAATGATTATTGTAAGCAAAATGCGGGAGTGTTTAAAAATCCGTATGGTCGAACGCCCCGTCATTTGAAGCAACGTTTGAAATGGATTTTGTAAATGCTGTTTTATGAATCATTTTTGTCCTCTTTGTAAAATATTTTTTCAAATAAAAGCGTGCCGTCTTGATGGATCGATCTGGTGTTCTCCAAAAATTGTCTAGGGAACTCAAGAAAGCGCTACTGAAGCTAGACGATCTATCAAACCTTATCTCGATTAGTAGAGGTGTCCGAATTTTTTTTATTCCGCTCCTTCGACAAGGCTATGTAAGATTAGTTTTTACTCGTAGGGTTCCCGCAGTTTTTAACTTCTAGAGACTGATCATCATTGGAAGGTTGGGGAGTAGAGTCGGAGCAATATCAAGTGCGGGTTCAAGCAGTAATATCTGACTACGATGGAGCAAGTGATTATAAGTCGAAGGGGCACTTAATTAATCTTGTCGATTGTTCTTTTATATATACTAGATGGATATCACGTGCGTTGCACGTGACGTTTTTCATAGTATTTCATTTTCGGAAAAAATTATTATTTCTTCATGTATATGAAAAGCATTATTTTATTCACTTAGCTAAACCTCGATAGTAATATTTGTG
>MKEJ01048686.1:0-12537 GCA_001753735.1 Embelia ribes | reverse complement strand
CTAACTCGTACATACCATTTTCTACTTTTGTAGACACTTTTACTACACGTGCCAAGGCTAGTGAGTAGCACCACTGAAGGTGATTGGACTTTTATGTATATACTTCTTTTGATCATAGATGTATTTTGGATTTATATTTTGATGTATTTTCAGCCTCATTCATGTTGTTGTATTCAGATGTTTAACGAGATGTATTATTTATTACATTAGTGGGAAGATGTATTTTGTGCCCAAGGGGCTTATGTATTACATTCCGTTGTTACTCTAATAGCGAGATACCATATTTGGAGCTATAACGAAATGTAATATACCTTATCAGTGTTGAATCATGTAGCTCATTTATATTTTGTAAATAAGGTATTTACTTTTATATACTAGTTGGATATTTTTTTATGCACACTCTGATGGATGTTTATTTTTATGCAAGCATATTGTAGAATGCGATATTGTTAAGAGGGGTGTTAGCGTGGTTTTCCTATTTTTATTTTCAAAACAAAATAAACTTTTCATTATCTTTTACCTAAAAAGGGAATACGCTCAACCTCCAAGGTTTCTAGCAAGTTCGAGACTTACTTTTGGTCTTCTAGAAAAATTAAAGCGTGATAGGTTGGTGTCAGAGCAGCGTAACTAAGTTTACGTAAAACCTTGGAGCTTTCGGATAGACTTTGTAGGATTGAGAGTATAGTAGTGGCATATATATATTGAATGCTAATGTGTAGTTGTGTGTTAGTGTAGAGCGTGAGTTATAGTATGGCATGTGGCATGAGTAATGTGTGGTAGATTTTCTTAGAGTTGTACATGGGAGTTATGAACTATTATGTGAGATGTGATGTATATATACAAGATGTGAGTAATGTATGCGAGATGTGAGATGTATATATGAGTTATTTGCTTATACGCGAGGTGTGAGTTGTTCATATGGATTTGCGAGATTTATATGCGAGTAGTGAGGTATATAGTCAGGAATACATTCTTTTATTGCGGGGTGTTATGTGAGTTTAAGACATTGATAGTGAGGACGTGGACAAGGACTTGGTCGTAGCTGTGGAAATACTGTTCGCGGGGGCCATACTAGTGGACGTGGGACAGAGGAGTGCGAGGCTATGCATTCGCGGGCTAGAAAGGTGGAGATTCGGGTTATTGAGGGCATTTCTGATTTATCCAAGGGCAGCGATGTGAGTGTGGATGAGTATGAGGAGACCGTTCTTGAGGTCGCACCTCATGTTCCGCAGGAAGCTCCAATGGCTCTAGGGATAGCCAAAACTGATACCTCTAGATTGTTGCGAGTTATGGAAGAGGTTATGCACATGTGGGGAGAGTAGTGGGGAGTCGAGGGCATTTATGGTCCAGATGTAATTCCGCATATGACCGAGCGAAGGAAGGAAAATTCTCTCTTTTCGTTTTGGCTAGCTCACTGCTCATCACGTTATTAGGATCGTTTAGAGTTTCTTTGCATTAAACTTTTTAATCTCGGCTCACTTTATTTACTATATGACTTGCACTGGAAATTTTCTACAGTTAGATAATATATTTAAACTTTCCCTACAATATCATATATGCGATTTTCCACTAATAGTATTCCAACAATTAAAGCTCGCGGAATATTTTCTCAATCATTTATTTTCGAAGTAGATGAAAGCAACTCAGTGCACAATACCACATAGCGAGTTATGACTAGGGATGACAACAAATAGGGTTATTTATGAATAGCTCGAGCTCAATTCGATATTTATCCGGTCAAACTCGGCTCGTGAACTAAACGGGTCGAGGTCAAGTATTTTGACATACTTGATTTGATTTTCAATTCAAGTTAGCTCACGNNTCATTGATAAAACTAAGCAATACCCTAATTAAGCAATCAATTGTTTTTTTTCCAAAATAATATGTAAAATATATCAAAAAATAATCTTATCGAGCATTTATCAAGTCTTTGTCAAGTGTTTGATTAACTTTATCAAGTCAAATTTGAACACAAAAATAATACTCAAATTGGCTTCGAGTCCAAGTACTGGGTCATCTGAATAATTCATACTCGATTAAATTAATACTCGGATCGACTTGACTCATTTCTACCCCTAAATACGACCAGTCAATATCGCTTCCATTTGAATCACATCAAGATCAATATAGCATTACTGCTGTCGTAATTGTTTTTTTTTTTTTTTTTCATTTTTTAAACAAAAGAAGATGCAAAAATGATATAAATCATATGCTGCAAGGAGAAGGTGCAACTCATTTCCGCAAAGGCATGCGTTTTTGCCCAAAAGTTCCTAGCTAGAAATTACTAAAGAGTTACTTCGACCAAACAATATGCACAATAACTCCTCATTGAATTAATGAGATAGGATTGGGTCGTTACAATTTCCGAAAAGGTGTCTTGGGTCTCATATTCACAAAAGGAGGAAGAGAGAAAAAGAGCAACATGTCCTACTGGACTTGTGTTTACTTGGTATTACGGTAACCAAACAAGCACTAATATTGTGTATATTCAGATAGAGGCAAGAAGCCAAAACAAAATGTGAGAGGATATAGCAAGAAGGAACCAAGAGACGAAAGCCAAAGAAACCGCGATCTTGAACATAGTGCAATTCACTCCCTTAACATGGCAAAAAGTTGTATCCCTTGCAAACAGAATAATCACCCCTGCCGATGAGCTCGCGGCTGCAAGTGAGAGAATGGCCGCGACCTGTTGTTTCAATTCACAACAGAGAACACAAACTTTAAGACCATGTAAAGTAATATTTTCTTTAAATCCCAGATTGAAAGTTTAGGATCGAAAAGCTGTTGTGTTGCTTGTGGATTTGCAATCAGCATAGTCTATTCATACAAACGGGTCTGTGAGCCAAGTATTAGAGAAACTCGAGCTTTGCTCGATCTAAAGGAACCCTACTCGAGCTCAAGCTAATTAACTTGAAAAAGGCCGCCTCTAACAAATCTATCAAAACGACTAGAGTTTAAATGTAACCCTAAGCTAGAACTCAACTCAGTTGAAAATATCAACACTTGAATTCGATTCCAGTCAAGTTCAATTTTTTTTTTTTTTTTGGTTTCATTTAATATATAGAAACTGAGCAACTTTTTGCTTTCTGTATTTATAATTATATTTTAACTAGAGCTACTCTTGAATTCAAATGAATCGAGTATCTTAATACTCAAACTCCATTTACGTATAAAAGTATGATTGATTTCAACTCGTTTGGCACCCTAGTCAAACACGACTCAAGCATTTATCGAGTCGAGCTCGGGCTACTTGCGAGTAATTCAACTCTCAGCCACCCTACATACAGCATGATTGAAAAACATTAACAAAAAACCATGGAGTGATAGGAGTATCGTCAGATGTAATGGTTTCAAATCAAGGTTGTACACTACTAGTCATATAAAATATTTGATGTTCAAATCTAGCCATACAGCACCTTACACATGCGTAATCAACCAACAAAAACATTATACCCTTGATCTAAAATAATTGACTCCTTAAAAGTACGCATTTTGTCTCTCTTTAGGTGGCTAAGCAAACACGGTTTCTCTGTTTACAACAGCCAGCAGAATGGGAGTGTTACCTATACAGTCCTACAAGCTTGATTCTATATTGGTCTAACAGATTGGCTTGCTTTTTAGTATCCGATACCAGATGCAATCATTTACTCGTATTAAAAAACAGGGGTAATGTATGATGCCAAAGGAACAGTCAAGATATGACCGTCTAGTTCAAAAATATTATCTAATCAGCGTACATGGCCACCCGGAATTTATTTCACAAATGCTGAAGACAAATTTGTGGGCTTCAAGCAATATTCTTTCTAACTGTACTTATAGCAACCCATGCTTTGGACAGGTATATGCTAAGCCTGATTAAAAGATGATGTTTACAAGTAACCTTGCTAGCATAAAGTGTAGAGAAAGAACTCACCCAATCACCAACAACGAGTAGGCTAACATAAACTTGTGTGCGGAGTTCTCTTTTTTGTCTCAGAGCATGAAAATCAAAACATGCAAGGCAAAAACTCCACATCACTTGAAGCCCCATCGATGCAATTAGATAGCTGAAATCCAAAAGATTAAGATGTAAAGGATATACCAAGACAGAGAAAACCTCAATGTATCTTCCTAAATGATACATAAATGAGAGAATTAATTTCATGAAATATATCAGCATATTATTGACGGCTCAGTGCACAAAGCTCCCGCATTGCGGGGTCTAGGAAGGTCTAATGTGTACAACCTTACTCTTGTTTCCGGAGAGGTTTCCAACGGTACGAACCCATGACCAACAAGTCACAATGGAAACGTGCATGACCCTAACTTCTAGAAATTCAAGTTAAGGCTTTAAACACCACCAATATTAATTTCAGGATAGGCCGAACATGAAATATATCAGCATATCGAATATTATTCCTTCATGTATCACGAAAAAAAGTAAAACTCACCCATTTAGACATTTAAAAAACTCATTGTATTCGCCAAAATCATCTAAATTCATGTATTTGTTAGTAGTTGGTTGCACAAAAAAAGAAAAAAAAATGTGGCCCATAAGACGTTGCAACCAAAAGTTGTCATAAAAAACTTCCGTGAAGTATTAAACGCAATAGCATATTTTAGGCATCACATACCCGCACAACCCTCATACCACGTAGGACAGTCCCCACCACATAGCAGAAGCACGATGACAGATGAGCATCTGTTAGTTGTTACAAATGTCTAAAGAAAATTCTCTTCTATTTAGGGTATATAATTAACTCGATCAAGAGAATTGGTGCTTAAAAGTACCACTCCATAGTCCCGAATGGTTAGCAGTGAGTCTGGACTGCTAGGGAGGTGAATCTACATGCACGAATATGCATGGCTGATTAGTGCATAAGAGAAACTAGAATCTGCTGTCATCGATATAAAAAACCCCAAATTCAAAAATATTCAGAACCATTATCTAAAAACGAAATTTGAAAACCTCAACTCAGCAAACCCTTGGTGCTTGCTCATATCAGCTAAATAACAGCAATATAGGAATAACAAGACAAAAAGATGAAAATGGGACCAAATGGTGATGCAAGAATGAAAACGATAATAAAGAATATATATCACAGGAAATTACATGAAGAGTGTGATAATGTTACAGAAACTGAACACTAATACGATGCAGGGATGAAATTGATGTTCGTATCCTGTAGCACAAGAAGCTCAGGTGGATGAATTGAAAAAATAAACGAACTACCACCCTCCTAGAAAAAACAGATGGCCTCCTGACATAAGGTCTTATAGCACAGACTTGCAAAAGTCCACCACTCTTTTCACAGATCCAAAAAGATAATAGTAATAATGCAATCACCCATTTTCTTAAGATGACAAGACATTCTCTTTTGGATGCATAACAGTTGCACCTCAAAACACAAGGCTAAACAAGACAAACAATCAATAACTCCACTGGCAAAGAGCAAGGGGAATTATCCCTTTCCAGCCAAACACAGTCAAGGTAAGAGTGTCATTTATAACTACTAGTCACCATGACACACATAATACGTGTGCAATTCCAAGTTTCATGCTAGGGTGATAAAATTGTAAAAAATGATCCGTACTGTGGTTGTAAGATTGTAAAAAAGGAAAGGGTGAGATTAAGAACAAAAACAATCAAATTTAAATTACAATGTGCAATTTACATAAATCAGAAAACATGATTATCTGTAAATACATACCTACAAGTTATCAAATGGAATCGAAAGGAGAAAGAAAAATTGGGAGACTCCAAAAATTTAGAGAGAGATACAATGAACAGTTTCTTCAATACCTGACTCTTTATAATCGGGGTGGGGGTTTACTTTAGGTGTGTTATCGATCTCTCATTTTTCTTTTTCTTTTTTTGATAATCAATTATATTAAAGACACGAATGCCTTAAGGGGGCGAACCCTATGCAAGACCCTATTGAGGGGCTGTCAAAATAGTCAACAAAATCCAAGGGCCCACATACAAAGATGAGCGACTAGTCCATATAAAGAGGGAAGCAAAGATCTTCCTTTTTGACCTAACTTTCCATCTCCTCAAAAGCTCCCAAATTTCTCGCATGCCAAATACCTCACATCACAAAAAACGGAATAATACACCAAAGGTCATGCAACGAGTGTCTCGGACAAAGTTGCCCCCAACTATACATATGATTGACAACTGAACCTGGAATATTTCACTACACTCCCATTATCGATAACAAACTATACCAAATGTCTCTGGCTACTGGGACAATGCAAAAGATGTTGCACTGATCCTCCATCTCGTTTACATAGAGCGCACCAATCCACTATAAAACACTCACGCCTTCACAAATTATCAGTCGTCAAAATACTTCCATGCACTGCGGTCCAAACAAAAAACTCCATATGAAGAGGAGATTTAACCATCCAAATAGGCTTCTAAAGAAACGACCCAGTCTCAACATGCAATACCCTGTAAAAATCACGAACTGAAAATACCCTCTTGCTAGAGGTTTTCCACATCCAAATATTCTCTCCCATGCCTATCAAAGATGCATCATTGAGAATACCCAAAAACACTGTCAAATACTCTAATTCCCAGTCGTGGAAATTACGTCTGAAACTAAGGTTCCAGGAGATACCAGAACTAGTCAAGGTAAAACTGTTGCTCACAGAGACGTCCTTATTAAGGACAACAACAAAAAGGTTCAAGAAAATGTCACAAAAAGGAGCTTGCACATACCAATTGTCCAACCAAAACCGAGTCCTATCTCCCCTATCAACTAGACAACAAATACGAGAGAAACTATCTCACACGCTTATAATCCCCTTCCACACACTACAACCGTGAACAGTCAGAAGGGATTGAGACTTTCAACCCCCGAAAGACTCATCATACTTTGCTATGATAATTTTTCTCCACCAACTATCTCGCTCTATCCCAAACCTCCAAAGCCACTTTCTAAACAGAACTCTGTTAAACTCATCAAACTTTCTATTTCCCAACCCCCGTGACAAATAGGAGAACAAACTATGTCCCACTTGACCAAATAATATTTGAACTCATCTCCCAAATCACCCCAAAAGAAAATCTTTCTGGAGTTTCTCGAGTCTCTTCTAAACAGAGACCGGTATACGAAATAAAGAAAGCATGTATGTTAGTAGATTAGCGATGTTCCTTTCATGCCTTAAGGTAACAAAACGATAAATGTTATAAAGTTGTACAAAATTGAAATTTGTAAGATAAAAGGGGTACTCTTGGAATGACTGAGAGTTGACACAACTCCACTTGATTAAAAGGGTCTCTCCCTTTATAGATAACATATACAAGATAACTGTCTTTCACCCTGTCAGATATTAAATCCAAGAACTTAAAAGTATTTTCTTTACTGAGTCCCATAATTAAGTAAGACAAACTAGCATAAAATTCTTCATTGCTTGATTTGTGTCCAACATGCATGTTACCCTCTGTACACCTCAAGTCTAGTCCTCTCCATTTACAGCAAAAATCTTCAGAACAATTCTAAATTCAACCAAAATAGCTATGAGAAAAATCCTTACAAGGCAAATTATGTTCATGACTCTCTGGTGGCATACTCATGCATAGAATACAAGCTATCATATATAGCGCACACAATATGCAACTATTTCTTTTTTTTTTTTCAAAAGTCATAAAGTACCATATTAAGCTAGATATGTGATTTTGCACATATGCTAAATAAAAAAATATAAAATCAGCATGTAACTCCATAACTGAAAAAACACGCAGGAAATAAACGTACTAAATCATGAAATCTGGTAAACATAATTTTCCAAATGCATAATTTGGCATGATCTGGAATCTACTATTTTCGATCCAATAATTTACACTATTTGGATACAAAGGAAGCTGCTAAATTATGTATTTTCATCATTGAACAAATACTATCTAAGTTAACACTAATTCATTTGCACTACAAATAGTGCTAATATCATGAAATCCAACATTAAATGTCTGACAAAATGGAAGAGGAAAAGGACTGAAGAGAAGGTAGAAATGATAAATAGATAAGGAAACAAGTTTTTCTTTATAAACAAAAACTATTGTACTAAAACAGAGATACACACAACTATGTGTATTATCTTGTGTCTCACACCGACAATCTTACATGCCATGTTATTCATACATTTCATGATAACTACCAACCTTGGGTGTCTGCGGTTACAATTACTTAGGCAAGAGAAACTACTTATGTTTTAGCACAAAGAAAGTTGCATTTGTATTCTTCTTTATGAGGAAGCTCACATGACAGCGACATCTCCAGAGGGGGTGACGTGACCCTGTCCAGCATTCAAAGTGGAACCAAAAAACCTTTACTCTGCTCAACCAAACCTTTTATCCCATATAAGTGGGGATGGAAACACAGAATATTTGGTGACAGACCACAAGATCAAGGGCAACTTCTCTAGGGAGTCTAGGGACCCATGCTTCCTGAGTACATCCATAAACATCCAACGCCTATCCCGACCCCTTGTGCCTTCAACTAAAAATCTTTAGTAGGGGCAGGATTAAAGATTTCCTCAGGGGCGCTTTCTTTAGCCCTGAGATTACCCAACTGACCCTTGACTCCATCTTTTATAGGAATTACGAAGGCCTTATGAATTGGAGGCTTGAGATATATTTATTCTTCTAAGTGCCTTGACAATTCTCCTTGAGATGAAACAGAGAACTTATGTTGACCAGAGAAACAAGGAGACGACAACATTCTTGTCATGTACTGCAAAGTATGATGGGAAACATATCCCGTACCAAAATCTCTATGGTACAGTCTATACCAATTCTCAACCAAGATACTCCATAACCTACTCAAAAGCCCGGACCACTACTTTTCATGCTTACTGTGGCCAGCTTATTGCCTTTTATAAATAACAGGACTCCAATATCTACTTATCACAATCATCTTCTCCTACCCGGACTCCCACCTCCCTCTCTCTCTCCTCTCTCCCTTTGTCTGGATCGCTTTAATTCTCATCTGTGCGGTGATCCTATTCTGGTCGGACTGTCCAGAGTCCCATTTACCAATCTCACAACTTCTTCTTTTGTTTGAGATGTTATACATGAAGGAATATAGCATTCCTTTTCCTTTCACCAAACATTGTCTGATGTGAGATGCTATAAGGAAGGAAATTTGTATCTTGTTTCTTTCCACAAACATAGCCTGGAAGGAGTTAAATTTAACAATGCACTAGGGCGCTTAACAAAATGCAATAGTTACAAAGATAGAAGCATAAGAAATGAACACCATGTTCAGTGTCTATCTCATTTAGGAAATATATTTTTGAAATAGTTAGAACCCAAATCATGCTTTCAGCTTCAATGAGTATGTTTAACTCCAAAAAAAACAAAAACAAAAACAAAAACAGAATTCACAAACAAATTTCCAATTTATCAGAAAGAAGAAGAAAATACCTGCAAAAGATGAAACGGCAGTTCCCAACCATTACGCCTAGACATTATCCAAAATCTAGTGATATTATTAACACTAAAAAAGCAAAACAAACAAACAAACAAAGCTTTTGGTTGAGAATTGATCAAATACTTTTTGTCTCTCAACTTTAAACTTGTATTTGCTTATAGGGTTTTTCGTGGCTCGATTTATCGATCAATGAGAGAGAGATGGAGACCAAAGAGAACAAAAATGGCGTGAACATTGTGTTGTGTTTAGTTAAGGGCATTTATGCAAACATATTTTGCCATTAAAACTAAAGATTCTCTCTCTCTCTCTCTCTCTCTCTCTCTCTCTGTGGAAGTAGACTGTCATGCTAGAGTCGGCACTATGTGTGTGACTGACTATATATTTTTTATTCACAGTTGGGCCCCTTTAATTTTCGTAAATTACCAATTCGGGATACCTAATCTTTAACTAGGTCAATAAAGCAGAAGGTATGGCGGAAGCGATAGTTATATCTTACTTGTTTTTGCTTTTTTCTTGAAAAGTTTCAAACGCATGTTTTCAAAATTAGCATATATATCCTTCGTTTGTAAATTATGATTTTTTTTTTTTTTGGTATGTTAAAAAATTATTGTCTCATCTTGATCTCAGTGTCTTCAATTATTGCAAAATTTAATATATTTACAATATTGCCCTTTATAATTATTATAAATAATAAGACAAAATTTAATAGGGTTAGATTTGACATTTTATGTCGTTCAATATTTTAAAATTTGTTTTTTGATTCTCCTAAAACTACGTGCAATTATCGATGTGATTTTAATTTATGGTCGGGTGAAATATTTTTTAGCAGTGCTTTTGTAAGCAGTCTTTGGGTGCTTTTCAAAGATTATTTGGGTTTTTTTTTTTTAAAAGTAATAAGAATAATTCCATAATTATTTGTTACTTTCCAAATGGAAATAAATTTAGTTCTGCTAGTCTTTCCCTTTTATTACTTTAAAAAGCTTTCTGAAAAGGTTTATTTTTATAGAAGTCAATTTTTTTAGAAACTAACTGTAGACGCGAAAATTTTTAGCCTATGGAAATATGCCACCAGTATTATAAAAATAAATTAAATCATGACTTTAGTATTTAAACAAATTTGTTATTAAAAATATAGAAAAAATTATTAAATGCATAAAATCAAAATTATTTTTTTAATAAAAATAGAATATAATGTTTAATAATTATTTTCTTTAAGAAAATAATTATAGATGATTCTTAAAGATATTATTTTAAAAAATTATAAGAGATAAGTGTTGAATTATCTAACAAAAATTATTATAAAAAATATTATTTTATGATAATTTTTTTCTTACATAAAAATTAGAGATAATTACTCAATCTTTCGAAAGCAGAAGAGATAAACTTTGAAGCATAAAGCATAACTCTTTGAAGAGCTCAGAGAATAACAAATCAGATTAAAGATTAAGTACGAAACCCTTGTATCAAGTGTTCATCAACAAATCTAGCATTCGATCCGCAATAAGTTGTTCAAGCCGCACATTAGTTGTTCATCAATAATTCAGATTTCGATCCGCTATAAGTTGCTCAAGCGGCACATAAAACGTTCGTCAACAAATACAGTCTTTGATATGCAATAAGCTGCTCAATTCGAGTATCAGGCGTTCATCGACAAATCCAGCATTTGATCTGCAACAAGTTGCTCAAGCCACATATCAAACGTTCTTCTTCAAAACCAAGCTTTCAATCGGCAACAAGTTGCTCAATCATGTATTAAGGTTTTTTCATTAGCAAAATTCATCTTCGATTTGCAACAAGCTGCTCAAGCTGCGCATCAGGAGTTTGCCATCGAATATATCCTTCAACCCTCATCAAGCTTTCAAGTCGTACATCAGATGATCATCAACAACAAAAGTCTTCAATCAACAACAAGCTACTTAAGTCACAGATCAGACGCTCGTTATCAACTTGAAATATTTGAGTTATAATAAGCCACTAAAGCCTTAAATCAAAAGTCAAGAGAAGTCAAATCAAACACCTTATTGATAACAAATTATGAAGCTCCCGAGATAAATCAAGTAAAACATCTCCTTAAGAAACCCACAAGGCAAACCAAATTAAACTTCTTAATATCAAACTCGAAACTCTCAAAACAAGTCGAAGTCAAACCATCAACTCGAGAATAAAATCGCGAACCCTTAAGTCAAAGTCAACCAAATTAAACCGAGTAGAAGAATCAAATGATTTTATTTATTATAATTAAAAATTATAGAGGATTGTACTCAAATCAAATTATAATCAATAAAATTACTTTATTTCTCCAATTTTTCTATCTCATTATTTAGATTAGAAATTTTGTACATTACACTAACCATACTAGATTTTTTCAATAAATAATATTTTATTGAATAATGTTAATAGTTGAAAAGAAAGTTGCCTTATTTGCTTAAATTGTCCACCGCTACATTGTATATAAGAATATCTTGCATGAAAGTATATGCACACCAACTTTAAATTAAAAGTCCATTTAACCAATTCTTAAACTTAGTTTAATAAATTTTTTAACAAAAAGAAACCATGAATAAAATTATTTAAGTAGGAATACTTTTACAAATAGAAAATCTATTTTGATTCTTGGACCAATCATGCGAGAAATTGGGGAGAGCAGCTCAATACAAAAAAAATGTTAGTAAAATTCTTGTAAATACAAAAATAAATAATAGGCACATATTTTGATATGTGACATAATTTAAGTCACAAGTTTGAAAATCGGTCATTTGTAAAGAAAAAATCGTGTACTAAGCTAGTGGTTTTAAAATATTTATAATAAACATATGACCGAAATATACCCCTACGGTTGAAAGGAAAACTTTATCGGATCACAGTACGATCGGTTTTATTGTATAGAAGTAGGTGTGGGGCTATTAAGAAATAAGATGAATATAAGATGAGTGTAGTTGATATGTGTATGTTGCGGTGGATATGTGGTTAGACTATAAAGAATATGATTATAAATAAAGAGATTCGGGCTAGTTTAGGAGTAGCACCAATTGAAGATAATATGAGAGAGAGTCGTTTTATATGGTTTAGACATATAAGAAGGAGATCTGTGAGTGTACCAGTTAGAAAGTGCGAGAGAATT
>MKEJ01048684.1:0-16914 GCA_001753735.1 Embelia ribes | reverse complement strand
AGCTTTTAAACAAATAAATCAACTTATTATTCATTGAGAAAAAAAAATTAAATACATACAGCTTAAAATTTCCAACTCATTTAGGCTAAAATAAGAAATAAATTTAATTTAAAAACTGAGTATACAAATATTGTATAGTTTCAAGGCCAATAAAGTGGGAAGACAAACAAGCCCAAAAACCTGGAAACCAAACTTCATAAAAGTGTACCCACTTTTGTCCTTCCTATCATTATCAGAATAGTACACCGAACATCAATAATTTTATTCTCAAAGCCATTTTGGGAATATGCCAAAAGAATCGAGCATAAATGGGCAAAAGAGAAATCTTGAATGGTATTAGTCAATCTAAACAAACCCAAAACATCAATTAAGTATCAAGGCAAAATAGCATCCAAAGGTAGCACTTAAAAAGATAAAAATCATCAAGTCTCAACACAAAATTAAAGTAGAACTGGAAACAACAAAACTGAAAACTAAAACAAGGTCTTCCGACTCCGAAGCCCAGCCGAAGACTAGCAACAAAACCATCGTCTTAACACTTGACTTCCTTCAGACCATGCCCAAAGTACAAAAATGTCGGGTTGGTAGCGCCTTCCTTGTAGTATGCAAACACCATAGTGCCGTCATCGTGCATGCTCTCCCCAACAAAACTGCATAACATCAATCCAGATTCCATGACATTCCATCCAAATATTGGGGTTTGTTTGGTTGCAACTTTTAAGCAAGCAAGCTCAGATAAAAAGCTGAGCGCCAAACGATGTCCAAATTTTAAGTAAAAAAGCTGGAAAGCCGGAGCTTATATGAAGCAACCAAACAAGGCCTTAAAGTATATACACACAAGAAATAGAAAAGATTGGTTGCTCAAAAGAATGTGAGTCAAGGATGACCAATGACCAGTCACTTACAATTGAAGGTCACTGAGCTTTGAGAGCAAAAACTTAGTTGCTCCCTCGATATTCTTCTTGAATACCTCCTGCTTCTCTCCTTCCAGCTTAGGTGTCAGCAATTTGATGTATTTCTTGATGTAAGCCACAAACGGCTTCTTGTCAAAAGGAGGTTGCTCCTGTAGGTGCATCCAATTTAGATATGCTAAGTTTATTGCTCTTAATACACTACCTCCGTCCAAGAATTATTGGATGGTTTGACTTAGCATACAGTTTTATGCAATTTCAAATTTAGATTTTGAATTATGGATAAATGACCAAGATACCCCTATTTGCCTTTGATTTGACTTCACCTCCCTAATAATTAAAAAGGGTAATAATGGTAGTTTAACTTATTTTGTAATGATTGAATGTACTAAAATGTAAATGTCCAATTATTTTTGAATATTCTGAATTAAAAATATGGTCAATTATTTGTAGACGGAGAAAATAGTACAATGCGTATTAGATATGGGCTCACTAGAATATGCATCGATAAACCACGGGTATGGGATTTTGACCTAGGACCCAGGGGATTGGCCCGACCTGGACCTGGGGGACTAGGTTCGTACTCGACACAGACCAATCGTGTCTGGATCTCAAATCCAAATCTGGAACAGGGATCCAAGAACCCAACACGCTGAACCAACTTTTGCATGCCTGCAAAGGGCAGTCGCCTAGCATCTAAGTATAACCCACCTGGACCAGACCAGAACCCGTATGCCCATTGGTAAGGCCGGGTAATGGGTCCTACATATTCCCCTCATACCCAACCCAGACCCAAACTAGATCCCAAGACCCTCAGGACCCGCAACCTGTAGACCTGAGACCCCCAGGGTCCGGTCTTTAGACCACCCTAAACCCCACCAAAGATAGCTAATTAGTACCTAGAAGAGGTCAGTGAAGGACGGTGGCGGAAAGCACTAATCGAGTGGAAACCAGCTCCCATGCATATCATATACTCATATGAAACAACTTTTAAAATAAATTACTTCCTAGACAAACATTCATATGAATGGTTAAACTGACAATACAGGCTTAAAACTATATTTTGGTAAGAAGATACTGTTTTAGCTTTTAGGTGATTAGCACTGAGATTCAACAGTTCATTCTAAAGAAGAGAGCAACCAACTAACCAACCAACCCAATACTGAGGCTCGTGGTCATACCCTTATTTCTAAATATACAAGCTTTAACATATACAACCGAAAGGCAAAAACATGAAGTCCCTTTTTCTATTTTCACCTTAATTTCGGCTTACAGCTTCAAACAGCCAACATTCGGTTAAGCAACAATCATCCCTTCGACACTATATAAACATATGCTTGCATACATTTTGATACATACTGAACACAACAAAAGTTCAATTCTATCTTTTATCATCTATCATTGCGATGGGGAAATTTATCATTCTACTAGCTCTCACATTAGCCATAGTTTTCGGGGCAGTGAAGAGCTTCGAAATCACCGAAAAGGACATAGCCTCTGAAGAGAGCCTGTGGGACTTGTACGAGAGATGGAGAAGCCACCACACTATCTCCCGAGACCTCACAGAGAAAAAACAGCGGTTCAATGTTTTCAAGGAGAATGTAAAGCATATACATAAGGTGAACCAAATGGATAAGCCTTACAAGCTAAAGCTAAATAAGTTTGCGGATATGACTAACCACGAGTTTCGAACTGGTTATAGTTCGAAGATAAAGCATTATCGAATGTTCCAAGGTGGGAAGGACAAATCAAGCGGATTCATGCACAAAAAGACCAATAATGTGCCACCATCAATTGATTGGAGGAAGAACGGGGCAGTGACACCTGTCAAAGACCAAGGAAATTGCGGTAACTTTCGTTAGATGGCCAATTTTATTCAGCATTGAGTTTTATTTCCTAAAAAAAAAATCCATTATGCAATTTGTAGTCTATTTATGCTAAAAACAGAATCTTCGGTTTGCAGGTAGCTGCTGGGCATTTTCAGCAGTGGTAGCAGTTGAGGGCATCAATAAAATCAAAACGAAGGAGTTAGTTTCTCTATCCGAACAAGAATTGGTTGATTGTGAAAAAGATAACGAAGGATGCAATGGAGGATATATGGAAAATGCTTTCAAGTTCATCAAGAATAATGGAGGTTTAACGACCGAAACGATATATCCTTACAGAGCCAGAAAGGGAAGTTGTGATATGTCTAAAGTATGCAAAGTTTTCGATAGCTCTGATAATAACAGAAACAGAAATGCAATTACTAACTAATTAATAATATGCTTTGACTGGATTTCAGGCCAATTCTCCAGTGGTGGCGATCGATGGATACGAAAACGTACCTGAAAACGATGAAAATGCCATGATGAAAGCTGTTGCCAATCAACCTATATCGGTGGGAATCGATGCCGGAGGCCGTCACATGCAATTCTACTCAGAGGTAATGCTAACACGAAATGTTCATCAAAACACTAGTGTTTCCGTATTTACATATGATTGTATCACTAATATGGTTTTATGCGATTTCAGGGAGTGTATACTGGGCCATGTGGCACAGAATTGGACCATGGCGTGGCAGTTGTGGGCTACGGAACAACCCTAGATGGTACAAAATACTGGACAGTGAAGAACTCATGGGGACAAGAATGGGGAGAACAAGGTTATATAAGGATGCAGCGAATGGTGGATGAACCTGAAGGATTATGTGGCATTGCTATGGAACCATCTTACCCGATTAAGTTGTCCTCAAAAAATCCTCCGAGGCAACCTCATAAGGATGAGCTCTAGGTCCAAGCATATGATTCGGTTATTTCAATTCAAATTAGGTCAGGTTCAGAGTACGGAGAATAAATTTGTTTGTTTTTTATGATTGAATGCTTATGTTTGAGATGATAAACGTAAAGAATGATGCTATATAAATTGTATTGATTTAGATGAATAATGGAAGCCTTTTCCTTCTGAAAATCACTCAAAGTTCATAAATTTCATATCGAGTGGCGGAAGTACCCATTTGAGAAGTAGCTCGAGCATACCAATAGGAACTAAAATATATATGGACGACCTAGTGCATAAAGCTCCCTCATTGAGGGATATGGGAAGATTCAATATACGCAACTTTACCCCTGTTTCAAGAAAGGTTGTTTCCAACGGGACGAATCCGTGACCCACAAGTCGCAATAGAGGCATGCACGATCTAACTTACAGAAATTCAAGCCAGAGCTTTAAATGCCACCAATATCAATTTCGGGATAAGTTGAATATGGAGCAACTATGATAATCAAAATGACCAGACACACAAGCTTAAGTAGGCGTAAAATAGAAAGAAAAATAAAATTTTATCCAGACCCACGCTGCTCAGAACTTACCATGAAGCTCCCATATCTACGGGGCAACCAAATGAGTAATCAGTGTGAATACGTCCACCAATTCTATCCCGTGATTCCAGCAAGATCACCTGCACATAAACCAATAGCAAAAATCTCTCACAAGAAGAAAATGGATATTCAATTTACCTTTGCCAGCACACTATTGCTTTCGGGCCATCAAAAAGGAACTATCACTTTATGACAGAGATGCCATTTTCAGAATAGAAACAGATGTCAGAGTTATAAAATTATAATAACCTTAAAAGAAGCGTCATGCAGAACACGTGCAGCAGCAATTCCCGAAATACCACCACCAATAATAATGACTGAAGGAGATGAACTTTGTTGCCTTTCAATAACAAATTTGCCTAGTAATCAAGCAATATTAATCAGCAACGGAAATAGTGTATGGAACAGAGAGATTATGAGGCAGTTGCTTAGGCCCCAGCCCAGGATCCAGGCAACCCACTGCCTAAGAGAGCATGACGATAATTTTTGTTTCTTTACTTTTGTTTAGTAACATTTTGCAAACTTTCTTTGACAACTATTTTATTAAGAAACCAGGTTCACTTATAAAGGAAAATATAACTGATACAAAAGGACATTTATTTTATGATGATGAAAAGGATTTGCATCCCAGCTCCACAACAGAAGCCTATAAAATGTAACATTTTGAAAATAATGTGATCCCACAAAAGACTATATGCCATGTGTCCGGTGCCTCAGTCGATAAGGGATCACCCATTTGTGTGGTACCGGCAAAAATGAAATGTCTGTCATATGTATTGTGGCTTATGAGTGCACTGTCCGCAACACATCTTCAGAGTGGAGTTATGTTTGAAATACAAAATGGTAAAGGTAAAAATTACCAAAATGAAGCAACACTTAACAGATTCTTTGTTGTCTAATTACATTTCAGCTTCAAAGATTACACTACAAATGTTGAATTCCGGTGGAGAATATTGAGAAACACTACAAGATTGTACTTCTTTTTTGTTATTTAGGAATATTCCCTGCTAAATCTTGGAGAACAATTTTGCCTACAGTTATATACTAATTGCTATGTATTTTACCTTGTAGGTGGGCGATTGCTTTTTAAGTTTGCAAAATCATATACATCATGACTTCTCTATTTAATTAACTCCAATCTCTCTCAATATATAGACATTGCTCAGCTTAAATAAACAAAGTCTAATCTGAATACTATCCCTATTTCCAGTTTTTCCTTGATCACTATAGACATTAGCTATCTATCTTGATGAACATTTATTACAAGCTCAACAAACATTCATTTCTATTCCCAAATGTTACGTATAACCTGCCAAATAATGAAATGATTATTAGATTAGGGAAAATGACTTCGTACCAAACAATCACGTAACGAAACTGTACAAAGCAGATCATAACACGTTCATCCTATTTTTGTGGAAAAGATCAATCAGAAAGTGTAATTACACAAGTATTTGTATAATTTCTGTACATTATTTTCTATGAACTGTAATGTCTCTCAACCTATGCAATTGTTCCCAATAAATAACCAAACAAAGTCTAATCCGAAAACCTTTCCTTGTTTCTTATTTTTCTGTAATGACAATAAACATTACCTTTCTATCTTAACCAGCATTCATTAATATTCCAAAACATTACATATAAACAACCAAAAATGGCTTATAACCAATGATAATTAGATTAAGGACAATGACTCACGTACCAAACAAATGTACCGAAACATTACAAATTGGACCATGTATGCATAGGATGTAACCACATAAATAGACGTACAATTTTGTATTTCTACGTGGATATCATTAGAAATCAAATCATATACGTTGATCCTCCTATTTTAAAGGAAATGACCAATACACCTAATGCAATAACAAAGGTTATGTGTACAATTTCTCCATATGATTTCATACATATCATTAGATTATTATTCCATATATATAAAATAAAAAGGAGAGATTTATATATCAACAAACCTTCAGGCGAGAAGACGGACTCTGAATCCTCCATTGGAAAAAAAAATACCAAAATGCAAAGCTTATGATGAATCGAATCGAGTCGAAAACCGGTATTTGAAAACGAGATCTGATATTTAGGATGTGGATAATTGAATTTAATTATTTAACGGTTGTATAGGAATAAAGGAGACTAATTGACAAGAATGATAGAGGATGAAGATGAGAAGGCCGGCAATGAAGCGGCTGAGATTGGACGAGCACCGGAGCCTGTCAAACCAGCTCATAATCTGACGCTAACTCAGGCCACGACGATGAGGAAGAACAACAATCTAGTGAGAGAACCAACCGATGAGAGTACCCCCGATTGCATATAGAGGGATCGATCGCTGCCCCTCTCTCTCTCTCTCTCTTTCGATCTCTCTGGAAACAGGAGGACGATATCTACCCGGCTCTCTCTCTCTTTCTCTCTCTCTCTCACGCTAACCCGTGCCCAACTGGCTCTCCTGATGCAAGTGTCCTTAATCAATGGTGAATGGATGAACACATTAGAGGTGGGGGTATTTATAGTGGTCGATTTACCCTATGGTCCCTATTGTTAAAATAGGTTTTCATCTAGTCGACATAGTTTCGATTAAATAACTAGTTGTCCTACCATTTCAACTGTGGATGATGTCTGCCAACAAGATCTATTTCACCGTCCAATTTCAAAAATATATCTTTTTCTATTAAAATTATGTTAGGTTTTTTTTATTATTATTTTACATAATATTCTATCGGAAAATGCATCTAAAATATAATATGCCAAATTCGTGAAAAAAACGTGACTTTTTTTTTCTATGTTGTAGGGACACATACCAGTTTAAGCTTAGAGGGTAAGAGACAACTACATGGAAAATTAAACATTAAGGGATATGGTTCCTTAAATTTTAGGGAAAATGACATTTGTTCTTTCCTTTGTTTTTCCTAATGTTAAAAATCTTTTTGTTCTGTAAGTAAAAGATGACAACTAAATTAATGGTAAATAGAAAACTAACTTCCCTTGAATAATAGACTCTAAGCATGGATCACTTTATATTATTTTTTTCACGTCGGTCAATCTTTTGTCCATAAGATGAGCCTGTTATGTTTTGAAAATATAAGGGACCATTACCGTAGTATTTGAAATAATAGTGTCTAAATAGAATTTCATCTGTAACTAGGAGGATAATTTATAATAAACTCTTACTCCTTATGTCTATATATTTTGAATATCTAAAAATAAGTTGTGCATTTACCTTTTTAGATTTTCATTCAATTAAAAATTTATTAAATTGTCAATATTACCCCTTTATACACATTAGAATATGAATAATAGTACAAAATTTTTAAGCGCAATTAAGTAATTTAATCATTCAAATTTTTGAAAAAATAATTTTTTTAATTTAATTTAAAATTTTGTGCAATTTCTGATCGCACAATTTATTTGTTGACAGAAAAAATATTTAATAACGTTACGCAACAAAGGTCCCAATGCAAAGAGCATGTTAGTTGGTTACTCAGTAGGGACATGTTTGTCTTTTCCTAGCAGATATTTCGGGGGTAACTGACGCGTCGCTTTTGGTTTCTACATTCTGGTTTGAACCTTCGCGGCAATGAGTCCAAAATTAAAGAAAAAGAGTTTCGAAAGAAAAATCGGTTTTTGTTTGTTGCAGAAAAATTAAAAAATTGCTAATTAAAAGGAAATAAGGGGGCCCGATAATTTTTTATTCAACAATCCATAGTTTCTCACAGTAGCTGCCAATTAGAAGTGTTTGACACGTAACATTGAAAAAAATAAAAAATATGCAAATGCAAATAACTTAATTCGCGAAGGTTCTAGTTGAATATACTAATTGTTAATAATAATGTGTAAGTTTCTACACCACCCAGTGAGTTATAAATCTATACATGAATGCAGTTTAAATGAATATAAACGTATTCAGTATTTAAGGTTTTCACCAAATATGTGTTTGTGCATGAATCTAAAAATATAAATTTATGTAAGAATAATAGGTAGAAATTGAATTCTTTACTAATATATACTTGATAGTTGTTGGAATGAACTTATATGCCATTTCTAGCTAGTATGCAGAGTATTTCATTTTTTTTTCTCATAATAATTATTAACATATAATTAAGTATTTTTAAATGATCTTTAAAGTATACTCCTAAATTATTTTGGATAAGTTTTGTACAAAAGAATACTTTGTATATAATACATTACAAGAAAATTTCATAATTTTTTTATCTCCAAAAATAAGTTTTTTGGAGGACACGCTCTGATCATTATAAATTATTTAATTTTTTCATATTAATTATTTTGTGAAAATAATAAAAACATAATTTAAAATAAAAAGAAAAAAACTGCACAGCTGGAAGTGTGTGAAAGTTGTTGTAAGTGTTCGTTTTGTTTTGTTCATACTTAATTAATTGCTATTAAAGTAATACTTACGAAACGATGCTCCTACGTTTTTTCTTTCTTTCAAATGTGAGCATTGTTGGAAAGTCCATTTTAATTAATTGCTATTAATGTAATAGATCCGAAACGATCCTCTTACTTTTTTTCTTTCTTTCAAATGTGAAAGTAATGGCCATATTAATTAAGAGAAATTATGATTTCACCTATAAAATTTATTCAAGTCTTTTAATGTGACAAAGATTGGTTTTATATACCATGAATTCACTAATCCTGACATTGCTTTTATATACCATGACTTGACTATTCTCTTTATGCGATTTCTCTATCTTCTAATACGATAAAAATCTTATAATTATATTTAATTTAGTACCTAGTCCATGAAAATTATAATTTGCCCATAAATTTATTACTAGATATAGGTACCATATGCAAGATTAGTTATTTAAATACCAAAATATTACTCAATTAGTAAAAGTTTAAAGATTTTTTTTTTAATCGTAAAAAACTAATTGTAATCAAATTAGTAGTTGCAAGTATATATTTGGCATGAATAATTAATGGGATATCTTTTTTGTATTTTAAAGGCCAAAAATAATAAGATTATTAGAGTGGAGTCTGCATGATGAACAAGTTGTATGCAAGATGTTTTATTTTTATACTATTAGTTCTATTTTTCATAATATTATTTTTTTGATAAATTTTATCTTTTCTAGGTAGACATATATGGTTTTTGCTCATTTTTCCAATTATTCATATTCAGATTCAGTGTGATTCGAACTATTATATATAAAAAAAAATATTAATTTTTAGGCATGGTGAAAATTTTATTGTTATAGTATGTTTAAAAAGTTAATGTTGATTAAGATAATGGTTTGAAGATTTGAACAAAATCATTAGTTGTTAGGAATTGTATTATAATAATATTATTTTTGAAGTGGAATTCTGGTGCTAAATTGATACGAATACTTCATTAAAAAAAAACATTTGTCATCATATATAAAAAAAAATTAGGAAAAATATCATGATTAGAACAAAAATAACACAAGAGACAAATTTATATTGATAAGAAGGTATATACACTTAAGAGAAATAGAATTGAGACAGATAATAAGTATATTCCATAATTACTTAAAGTAACATAAAATTATAAAATTTCCATCAAGTGATCAGTAAAAGATAAGACAAAAATAGTAGTGGTAAAACATTAATTGGAGAGAGAAACAAGGGAATCAACTTTATCGTTATTTGTTAAGGCTTAGTTCACATACAATGGGTTCACGAATTAAAGTATTTGATGTGTGTATCTGATTTGTCCAAAATGTAACAGGACATATAAACGGAAGGAGAAACAGGAGGAAATATGAACCCATTAGAAACAATGCTCTTACTCTCTATCACCTTTCAAATGTGGGCCATGATTTCATACCCACTTTGACTAATTTTCCAAGTCGATCCAATTCATATTTTAAACCCTTTTTTCAGGTGTTTGGAAGCTTTTTTTGCGAGCTTTGTATATTCACGTGACCTAAGTAATAGATTATGTGAATAAAAATATTCTTAAGAGTGGGGTGGTAATTTGGGAATAATCTCGCATCGTTGATTTAAAAGTATATGAGATGTATATATACAATTTCATGTGCTTATAAGGGAGGTGGTGGTACCACATGTGCGCACACGCACCGTTAGTTTAGCTAACTAGCACGTTCGAGCTGAGCTCAGGCACGAGACCTGACCCAGGGGTTTGGATTAAATTTTGCATCAGAAATATTTAATAATTTAATTAAATAGTTTTGAAAATTATAAAAAGAATCCCAAAAATTTAAGAAATTGTAGAAAATTCGAACATTTTAGAACAACCCTTGCGATTGTGTCACAAGTAATTCCTTTATAATAGCGACTTTTGAGCTATATTTACATGTCAATTTTAGCTATAACTGGTTATTCGTTAGCCATACTTTGCATCCAAAAAACACATAGTACTCTCATCTTTTGCACACAAATATAATGTTATATAGGCAGTATGTAACAGTACCAAACCACAAAAAGCTACACTATATACCAAAATTGTTACTTCTATCAGGGAAGAGTGAGTAGACATTGTATATTGGGAGTCTTTTATCAGTTCAAGTCGTAAGTAATTCAAATAACGAACAAATTGAATTTAAAAGGATACGGTAAAATGGCAATCTTATTCGGAATTTCAATCCAATTATTTATGTATTAATTTCATTTGAAATCGCATGGCAAATTCCCAAGTTAGTAATTTTGTCTGCAATTTATATTTATGTAATTCCAGTTCATCATATTTGTATATTTTGGGTTGGCCAAGATGGCTTGCCGTTCAAGTAAGAAACCCGCCTGCTAAAATGAAAGGGAATCCAATGGCCATGTGGCAGCTTCGGCATAACCACTGTATCGCCCGCTACCATAAATAGTAGCGTTGCTTCTATAAGGGAAGTAGGCATCTAACTAAAAACTAATAATGCAAAGGTAAAAAATAACGTTTGGCCACATATATAGAATTTAAAAATAAAAAATTTGAAAGTAATTTTATAATTTTATAGATTAAATTATGTTTCTATTAACTGAAATTGAACCTCGCGGTGACTCAATTCTTGATAATATTATAAAATCTTAACCCTTCTATAATAGTATCCTATGTCTGATTTGACCTCTTTTAATTGTAACAAGGACACCTTTTTTTTTTTTTTTGCAAGGGAATGATTTTTATAGACTGTACTTCGTCATTACAAAATATTCTATCAATCAGCTCATCATTTCATGTTTTGTCTTTCCGAATCAAATCATTCACATTGGCCTCTTCTCCTAAAATCTGAGGAGTATATATCTTTAGATGTACTTACTTTGCAATTCACTTGTCTTTTCACACACAAATTTTATTCCCATTCTTTACTCACCAGGTAAGGCCCTCTTCGATTAAAGGAATCGCCCTCCATAAATTTCTCCATGTGGACGATGGATTAGCTCTGAGTTTTGCATCAAGGACACAACTTGGGCTCTTATTATTACGAACACTTGACTAAGATCATGATTTGGCTTTTTACACCAACTTAATCAAACCCATCTATTTAATAACTAAGGGAGATTTCTAAATTATTATTTTCACTAATAATATTTAGTATTGCCGTCAGTAGAAGGGACGGAGTCAAAAATTTAAGAAAGAAAGACACAATATATTTATAAAATTTCAATGTGTGAAATTCTAAAATCTATTTTAAAGTTTATTGTAATCCCGCAAAACAATAGTTGTATATGTTAATATTTTGAAATTTCAATGGAAGGAGAAACAATAAATAATTGAAAGTTCAAAATACATAAAATATATATATCTTTATACAATTTATTGAACACTTGATAGTATTATTCTAGTTTTTTTGTGAAATTATATGACTAGTTATATATTTTATTAATTCATATGTCTTAAAACAAAATTAAAAAGAAAGTGATTTAGATAAAGGAATTAAAAGAGTATAGTCTTATCAAGTTATAAAAAAATACACAACATTGAAAATGTTGAAGGCATTTATAATATATAAATAATAAATAACTTATTAGTCCACTAATAATACAAACTCAACCCACTTATAGCCTATATAAATATAAATGCTAAAAAAACATAATGTGCAATATCTCAATTCCAAAAAATTAAGCTGACCACTAGAGCACTTGAAGGAACTGGTAGTTGAAAGATATTCATTTAAATAAATTATAAATTATTGTATTTATATTTAAAAAGTAAAATAAATTAATTTTTAATTTTTGTCTCGAATGAAACACCCCATGAGCAGTAATACATTGTTATGCAAGATTGCACCCGGGCTTCTCTCAATTATACCAATTTGTGCATATGTGATTGATCGCATTTCATTTTCGGTCAATGTGGATATTCATTCACATACAATCTTCGAATTTGAACGTAGTCTAGTCTATTATGTTACAGATATTAGTAATTTTTCTCATCTATACTAACTCGTGATCCGTAAACTGAAAAATGATAGTAGTTACGCAAAATGGTTGTACGTTTTTACTAGCACAACACGATGTGAACATGTAGCTTACTTAGCATTATAAGGACATTATCCGGGAAGTGGCACCAAATTTGATTGTTCTTAATTAAAAATGCCTCCAAATATAGTATTCAAGCCTTTCCAAATATTATTCTTTCAATAATTTTTAAGCTTTTATATATAACTGTCCATTTATTGTTAATTCTCATCCACTGACCTCAAAACTTTCAAGTGATGTGAAATGCAGTACTCTATGAATGACAAATTTTCCTTTACTTGCTTTTGTTCTCTAATTATAATATCACTCACTTTGTTCAGTGTACAATTTGATGTCTTTAGTTATGAATTTCAACATAGGTCTTATCAGCTGCAAATTTTACCAGAAATTTATGTATATATACATACATACATACATATATAAATTGTGTTAGGAGGCCAATTTGGGATTGTTTTTTTATTGCATGGTTTTATTTATTTATTTTTAACAAAATTCTAACTTGAAGTGTTTTATAAATTCTAAAGTATATATTTTTAATAATTTCTTCTATTTTTTTAAGGACTTTTAGAAACAGTTTTAGGGATACTTTGAAAAATTACTTTTATTTTTTCTTTCTTTAATTAGCATAATAACCTTAATTATATTTATTAAATTTCCTATATATATCTATTTTTGTCTTTTTACAATAAAAAATATTATTTTACCAAACGCGACACAACTTATCAAAACAACTTTTAAAATTTATTTACCAAATATTAGGATTATACTAATTATTAAAATTAACTTTCAAAAGCAATTTTAAGATGCAAATTTTAAAAAATACTAGCATTTCCAAATTATGCATGCCTTGGCTCTAGTTTTTAGTATATTAATAATTAGAAAAATCACATGTTTGAACATTAAACGTTACTAAAAATAAAGATGTTCTTTGTAATTATGAAAGACTATTTTAACTAATGTCGTAAAAATAATCCATCCTAAACCCACTTGTTATAAAACCAATTTTAGAGTGTAGGAGATAATTAACAACAAAAACTTTGAATTTAAAGATTGTAATAAAATAAATTATTTCCATTCCTAATTGTGGCCGTGTTCACCAAATTCGCTGGCATATGCAAATGTTCCATATCAATAGTACTATTCTATCCACAATGCAATAATAGATAATTTTTTAGTTATTCTGATAAGGAAATTAAGGAAAAGCCATAGTCCAACTATGTTAAACTACCCGACGAAATGACATACTCATACACACACACACACACACAAAATAATTAAAAACAGAAAAATAATTACAAAATGAGAAAACAGGCTGGATAAATTTTTGTCATATTTCAACACCTTTGGGATCTCTATCCATCCTAATACAAAAGGAAAAGAAAAATAACTTTATGCGGTTGTAGTATTTTTATCATGACAAATCGTTATATCAGGCATATTATTCAAATTATCTAGCATAAAAGAATGAAAGAGAGAACGAAGGTTAATCCAGCATTTCAATTCCCCCTTTTTGTTTGGTACAAATTCAAAATTCATTGGATTAATAAAAATCCTTTAAATTAGTTGAGAAAAAGTATAAAATTAACCCAATCATTACGTACAGATATTTTCTGAATAAATTTATAAAATCACAATTATTGACGCATAAAGTAGTCCCTACTCTTCTGTTTTTTAAAACCACATATTAAAAAGAGATTAAAAAAAAAAAAGCATTGCGAACACTTTTGTCCCTGTCTCCATGACAAGAATCTTATTGTCTTCTCCAACTATAAATTTTAAAAATATTATTGAAATATTATATATATATATATAAATATCATATATAATAAATTAAAAGTGGAGTCGTCATATGTGGTTGCGGCTAGTGACACTCCAATTACATCACATATAGAATTTTTTTATTATAAATAAATAAATTTGATTAATAAAAAATTAAAAAACTTATTAATTGTATGTCAGAATTTGTAGAGCTCTAATGTTTGCATTTATACTTAAAAACAAAAAATAAAACTTCCATTCATTGAACATTAGAATTTATTGAGCCATAAAATTGACATTTATAATCAAAATTTACCTGCTTATAAGAAATTTTATATGGCATTCATTCTCTTATCTTTCATCTATATAAACAAAAATTTATTTCCCTCATGTTTATGTAACCAATATTCTAGATTTGTAAATATGTTGGCATGTGTATAAAATATATAACTTTTGTTGATATAATATAAGTTTGCCTTTTTTTTTTTTTTTATTTTTTAAATTAATTGTTAATATATAACTCTATTTGCTATGATACTTAATCTTTTAAGGTTGGAATAATGGCTCATGGGAAATTTAATAGCAAGCTTCATAATAATATAAAATGAGGTTATAACTTATCTGTATCATTTGGTTTAACTTTGTGTTGCATTGAATAAATTATTATGTCTCACAATGCTCTAGGTTGTATAGGTGTTAAGAAAATAACAATTATTAGGATCATTACTTAATTGTTTATATTATGTTTTGTAGATTACAACAAATAAGGAGTTTATTAGGGAAAATATAATGAGAACGATATTTTGCAAAAACAAAAGGAGAAAAGTAAGAAATTTGCCGCACAGTTGACATTAAAATATAATAAGATATGAAGAATAATTTTTTATTATATTTGAAAAAAATTAGGGATCACAATTTTTGTTGAGTGGTTCAATTTAATTTATTCTTTATCCAAAAAATATATATAACTTCAAAATCTATTTTAATATCAATTGAAATTTTTTTCACCTAAAATAATTTTAAACATATTTATTTTATCTAATTCTAATTCAGAATAAATTTACATATAGTATTGCGCAATGCCCTTTTTGACTCCTGAAATTACAGTCGCAAACATTACTCTATATCTATCTATCTATATATATATATATAAATAAATATTGTCGCACCCCGAATCTCGAAAACCCGAGTAATGAGTATATGTTTCCTTTTTTAAAAATAAAAAGGAAGAAAAATTTTGTAGAACAGAAAAAAAAATGAAAACACATCTAATGCTATCTCATCAACGCAACTAATCGCCACTACTGGACAATACTACTCACAGTCTACAGCGTTTCATATTATTACAATAAAAGTAAGTTATTTTAAAACTGAAGGTCGAAGGCTAGCGCCAATGCCGAAAAATATATATATATATATAAACGCATCGTAAACTTGCTTATTTACAAATACAATACCATAAGCTACTTGCTTGTCAAAATGAGTAATAATGAAAGGTATACATATTTTCTTGGTCTCGTAAAAGACAAGAACATATATATACTTTCACTTCTAATACAACTTCTACTACTACTCTAACCGAGTGTGCATTTACTACAAGTTTATACATATTTGGAATACTACAACATAATAATAAGGTACTAATCAAAATAATATCTTCGTCTTCTTTGCACCTGTTCTAGTCATCCAAAAAGATATATACACTATGTGACATCACATCATCTGTGATGCTCAATACCCGCCTCCAGGCCTACAATACAAGAAATAAAAAAAGAAAATGTGGAAAAGTAATGGTTAGATAATCTGTGAAAATGTAAACGAGAGGCTAAGCAATATATGAAACATGTATGAGAATAGATAAGTATTGTCACGCCCCAAATTCCCATAAACTCGAGAACGTGATCCTATAGAAAAATAATAACCAAGAACCCACAACAATCCACAATAATAATGAAGGAATAAATATAAGAATTTTCTTCCCATAACCAACCACAAACTATCTACCCAATCTCACAACACAATATATAAATCAGCTCTTGATTAAATATACTATCAAATAGTAGCTACAAAAATCCACCACAAAATATATAAGTACACAACGATAGCTAATCTCCAAGGTCGCATGTGCATACGCGATAAAGCTAGTTGCTAAGCAAAATAAAATTAATTAAAGAGTCAAAATCTAACATCAAGTCCTATGGCCCGCACAAAAAGATATGAACAAACTATTAACTCTGAATCGGCAGTAATATTCCATTAGTTCACAAAATATCAGAGTCACCCTAGGCCCTCAGTGGCCTAAGACTGAGCCCCGAAATCCGTGTGGGCCTCTAAGTCTGAAAATATCACAATATAATAGGGGAAAAAATGAAAAATGCACGGTCAGATTATTGGTATAACTCTAAAATGGAATTTAAGTGTTTACCTGAAATATATGATCACATATACAAATGACACATGTATGTAATTCC
>MKEJ01048680.1:0-10299 GCA_001753735.1 Embelia ribes | reverse complement strand
AAATTATTATCTTAAATATTATTCTAGTTCCTATTCTTGTTCGAACTATAATTTGTAATCTATACATTCTTAAGAAATTTTATTCTTATAGTGGTGTTATCTTGAACATATGTGTAAAGACTAAACGTAAAATCTTAGGTAATCATTCTAATGATATAGTGGTATAGGTGTTATTCTAAAAATATGCAAAACAAGTCAATATATAACAAAAACACCCAATTCATAAGAGTGTTTAGTCTCTATCTGTAGCTGACGTCCGAAGAACAAGCTAAGGTTGGCTTGGTTGATCTTCCCAAGATACCCCTAACACAAGCTCCCAACGTTGGTACCCAAACTTGCACCCAAACCAAAACCCAAATACAACTCTAAACAAAACTCAACATTATTTCTAATATGTGTATAGAAGTGTGTTTTTGTATTAGAAAGTATAAGATATATATATATATATATATATATATATATAAGTGGGTGGAAGAAGTTGTATAAAAGTATACTTTGAGTTTTAAGAGAGAAGTTGGATGGTTTGTGAATGATTTTCCACTTGGTAGAAGCTTGTATTTATAGGTGTCATGGATGGTGAGGTATCCATAGTGAAGTGTTCAATCTTAAATGAACTTGATGAGGTGGAAGGATGAGGTGTACCAATATGAATTGATCTTGAATGCATGCATTTATGAACACTTTGTCAAGTGGCAAAGGGGTGCATACATACCCCCCTTAAACCGACCAAACATGGGGAAAAACCCATGTGTGTTTTGTATGTTTTTGCTACTTAGCAAGTAGTAACCAACCGGAAGCCAACATATCATCATACTTCATAAATACAAGGTATCAATTTACCAAAACAACTCATCCTATGCATGCCAACTCTTTTCCTTTTTCCCAATCAAAGTTTACCACTTAATACATAACACTTTAACTTGAATTCAACTTCTTATAGAAAAATGCCAACTTATCATAGGACATTAATTATAACCATGCCAAATCATCATAAAAACATTAATGGCATATTTAATGAAACTAACCAAGTGCCAATTCAAACTCTAACCATAGCATACATACGCCTCCAAATATTGCGGAATAAATCCGATAAGTGTATAAAACACACAAGATTCCTACGATATTATGTTTATGAAATGCAAGTCAACATACGTCTCCAAGTCGTAATACGATAATAATCGCAAAGCTTAATTCCTCAATTGTACTATCTCAAACATCCTCAATTATAATTTCTCAACGTCACATATACTCTTAAATATAAGTTAGAAATAATTATTTTACTTAAAAATATTTCATAAAGATTAGAAAATTTTGGGTTGTTATAAATTGGCCTTGAATTGGCTTTACATTTACAATTCTGAATTTTGTGTACTATCAAGCACTTCAAGTCTCGTTTTGACCACTCTATATTTTAAATTAAATTTTTGTCAAAGCATAAAAGATGAAGCTATATGAAATAGCTTTTGAATTGTAAAATTTGAGTTTTAACGAAGTTACCGTTTGCAAGACTCAGATTTGGGGCTCGAGATTTTGACCTTGGGCATCGATTTTTTAATTTTTTTTGTCCTTGGTAAGAAGAGGTGGCCTCAGGAAAAAGAGATTACCTTTGGAAAATGTGGTTCAGGCCTCGAGTGGAATAGGTTAGGGCCTTGGGCTCGAGCCTCGGGCTTTTGACTTTAGGCGTTGACCTTGGGCTCGAGCGTTGATTTTTTTTTTTGGCCTTCGATGTAAGAGGTTATTCCTTAAATGGAAGAGATTTTTCCTTGGGTTGAAGAGGTTAAAAGACCTTGGTGGGAAGATCTCGAGGCAAAAGATCCCGGGCAAAAGACCCCGGGAAGAAGAGTTCAAGCAAAAAAGGTTCCGCCTCAGGAGGAAGACCTCTAGTATAAAAGGTTCCGCTTTGGGTAGAAGATCTTGGGAGGAAGACCTCAAGCTAAAGATATTCCACTACGAGTGGAAGACCCCAGGAGGAAGAGGTTTCCCCTTAAACGAAAGACCATGGGAGGAAGTCCTCGGGAGGAAGACCTCAAGTAGAAAAGGCTCCGTCTAGGGCGGAAGAGGTTCCGTCTTAGGTGGAAGACTTTGGGTGGAAGAAGGCTCATCTTTCATGAAAATTGTAATGATTTTCCACATATGGTGCCAATTAATATAACATGGATTTTTGGAAAGATCGGAAATAAATCAAATATAATTTTCAGGTTGAGTCATCAAAACCTTCGGGATTTACTCTGCATACACAAAATACCTGCTATATTAGCGGTTCAACTAGAATGTCTCTGAAATTCTGAATTAATTTTCTCTCATTCATAATAATATTATAGAACCATATAATATTATTAATGCATTCATGTAGTAGTATGGAGTTTGGAAGTGTGTGACTTTTGTGGTGTTGATTGATTAATACAAGACCCCGTGACTTGGTGATAGTTAGCACGAACAAGGTTGAGGTGTTTTATAATCTTAGAAATTATTTATTAAGTGATTGGAGTAAGTAGAATAGAGTTTGGGCGTGAAAACTGAAATTTGGAAATTTGTTTAACAGTCTTCAGGCACCGTTCAAATGGTAGGCGATTACCATTTAAATGGCAAGTGGCGTTCGAATAGTACCTTATACCGTTCGAATGACAAGGTCGGGTAGAACCTGAGACTTAAAAACAGAATGTTAAGTTAGTGGAGAGGTATTATTTTCCAGTATTAAACAGATAGAGTGAGAGGGGCAGATGTGCCATTGATGCCTTCTCGTGGATTGCCTTCCCGTCGGCCTTCCGACGCTTAATATCATCCTTCTATGTAATAAAGATATAAAATGTACATATGAAATGAGTATGAAAATAGTTTAGAGAGAAATAGTCAATTTACCCATTCTCAATACCACCTTACCATGGGGTATTTATAGGAAAACTGAGTCTTGGAGAACAAGCCAATGAATATGCTAACAAGATTCCTCTTTGCCTTTATTTTTCATTCAGTCCTTGTTTATTTGGCTTTGTTGCAATTTAGCTTACTTGATTATGAGTTGTACATTAATATACTCATCAAATAGTGTTTATGCTTTTAATCCTAAAATTATTATTTAGACATGTATGGATAATGTCTATCATTTTGATTCATACAAGAGTGGAATTCATCATTAGCCAATAAACCTGGTGAATTGGATGATAATATTTTTCATATAGTTTTTATTTGTAATTATTGGAGTCCACATCTCGGCATAGAGATTGATGATACTCTCTTAAGTAAGCTGATAAATTTTGAATGTATCAAACTCTGCAGGTGAATTTTGTAATCCGATACATCAAATAAATTAATTAAATTAGATTGTTAGTAATTCTATTTAATTAGTGAGTATTTGTAATTTTAACATGGGGAGTTTAATAAACATTAATGATATGCAATATTAAGAGAGAGTTCAATTATAATCATGTAGTAGTATTGATTGTGACTTATATGGATAACAATTATCTTGATAGATAAGATTAAATGCAAATCTACATAGGATATCTCTTTCAATATTCTGCCATCCCATTCCTACTATAGCCTATTTAAACAAGTTTTATCGGCAGACAAGAGACACAAAAATTTTCAATCAGTTTTAGATAGAGAAAGTATCCCTTATGCTACAAATGTAGAGAGTCAATCATCTCTTCCAGACTAAGGTAATTAACAGAAATACAATAGACGATCAAAGGCTGCACGACGATCCTTCTACCAGAATATTGTTGTTGATGTTCACAAGATTTATACGAAACCTATATGGTGAAATAGAATTAATATCTTATAGTATATATACACATTATCGGATCCGTATATGTTTTTCTGCAACGTTCGATCACTTTTGTGATTTATTCTATATTAAAAATTTAAAAATAACTTACTATCTAATATCTCCTAATATTATCTTTCATTTTCTAAAATTAAATTTAATAAAAAGTCTCAAAAATATTACTAATATTATATGAAAGTATAATCACAATAACTAAAATTAAATAAAATAAACAATAGCAATGGTGGTTCATCTTTTCACTCCTTATAATCAATCAAGTATGAAAAGGTACTCAGTGGGAGAGATAGAGGGTTTACGCTTAGATTAATCTTAACACACGATGAGTAAATGGGTTGCGTTGTTTCAATTGATGTCCTTTTTTTTTTTTTGTATTTCACTTACAATATATATATATATATATATTATTTTAGTGATATATGAAACTCCAAAAGTGCATGTTCCACTAAATAGTTAGTTTTACCAAATTTATTTAAGGTTTTATATTTAAATTTATTTTGAGGAAACGTATACCAAATATATTTATGTATGCAGAAAACTTAAATATAATCAGTAGTGCCAACTTAGTGGCTAGAATCCAATCTCATAGTTAGGAAGTCATGGGTACGGTTTTGTTCTCTCCAGTCTTTGAGCTCCATTGCAAGAAAAAAATAATAATAAATAAAAGACTAGTTACCGAGATTTAGAAAATATTTAACCAAACAAGGTGTGAATGAGTCTCACGATTAGGGATGTGTAATGTCACGGGCTTAATTTTCCAAGCCTACCCATACAACACTTAGCTCGTTCAACCTAGCTTTAAGGGATTAAGTCAGCCTTAAATTTGCTCAACTCTTTAGGGAATGATAGAGTGGGTTAGTGAACTACTCAATTGTATTCCTTCATCTCCCCTCCCCCCCGGCCCAAATTCTTTCTTTATATAGCCCAAAGAGTTCTAGATTCTCCCTAGTTTATAACCCATCTAGAATGTTTTAAGATACTCTTAGGATATTCTAGGATTTTTTTTTACCTTCTTAGAACCTTCTATATATTTCCACTATATTCTATAACATTTTATACAACTCTAAAACATCCTGCATACATCTAAAAAATACAAAAATATACAAGAATATGATGGAAAAGTCCAGAAGCTTCTAAGTTCGATCCGTCCAAGGATATTCTAGAAGGCCTCAAAATATCAAAGTCTCGTACAATCTGTGTCTCGAAGAAGTAAAAATATTAGTTTGTGACATTCTCCTCTACCTATTTTCGCGACGTCCTTGTCTCGTCTTCTAGTGAGAATTCATCTTTAGCACATCTCAATCTCTTTCGAATGTCCCCATTGTTGCGCCTCATGCCTTTAGTCATTCCTTTGGCTTTTTGACAATTTGCATCCCCGTTGCCCACTTTGTTGTCTGCTACTATGTCAACTAAGTTATGGGAACTCCCTGTTGCCAACCCCTATGACAACAAACACCCAACCCTTTTCCAGGTTTTGGTTGTTCCATTTTGTCTTACATGGCACTAAGGAAGCATATCAACCCTATTGTCCTATCTCCCTTGTGTATGATTGGTGTCTCATCATCATCCTTCTTTAAGAGAGTCTAAGTTTAAATCTTACGGATACATTGCTACTTGTGCGGCCCTCTATAAAGGAAATAGTACAACTTTAATTGGCCTTGGTTGCCTCATTTCTCTCGTGTTTTGTCCTGATTGTGTAGCATTATCTTCAACCTCTCCCACCAATGCTATCATCACCTTCTTGCTATTTGGATTAGGAAAAGACATTCCTTGTAAAGTTCAGTTATGACTCAGCAATTGCGATAATCAACACCAATATTGGGGTCCTATTCGTTGAACCTCCAACTTCGCCTACGTTTGAAAGCCATCCACAAAAGCGAAGAGGATATATACATTTGTCATGTTAGGAGTTTCGATTTTTAACTAGGTAAATTCCTTCACATTATCTCAGATGCTCCTATGATGAGTAAGGCGACTAAGTTTGACATGCGCCTCCATGTAGCATTATCGAGTTAGAATTGCCTCTTAATCCCCTTCTTAAACTCGTCCCAAGTGTTAATTCAACTTTCTTTTCTCGATGTCAGCTTATCTTCGTCTCCACCATAGTATAGCGGCATCCATGAGGTGGAATGGCACCATCTTGATATTCGTCGTGTCATCCGATATGCCATGTACCTCAAATGACTACTCTAAACCCCATATAAAGTTGTCAAACTCCCTTGCATTCTTTGACCTATCATAGTACATAGGCCACGAAAGGGTGCAATTAGGGCGTTTATCACTGCTTGACCTACCACAAACTTGCACAAGGCGATGTCACCCTTGACCACCTTTATCTTTTCTTGGATAGATATCACTCCGTTTGAAGGCCTTCCTACATGACCTCTATTTCTCTTCGCAATAGGTCGACGACTTGGTTCAAAGCTCCTAACATCTCACTACGCATTTCCTCATGCGTTGAAGTACACCCCATGATGTCATTGACTCCGATCCAATCACGATAATCCCCTATGGCAATCTCCACCCGAGAAAGCCTCGCATCTAACGAAGTCGAGACATCCCTTTCACCAATACTTTTCTCCCTAGCATCGCCCACAACTTGGTCTTCAATGCCTGACGACATGATAACGTTCCCACGTAACCTTGGTTAAAATGTCCATACGAAACAAAACTCTGATACCACTTGTTACGGGCTTAAATTTTCAAGCCTACCCTTGCGATACTTAGTTTGCTCAACCTAGTTTTGAGTGGTTTGGAAAACTACTCACTTATATTCACTATGAAGTATTTAATGACACAAATTAGATAGCTCCCCCCTTTTACAAGCCAAAAAGTTCTATATCCTATCAAGTTTATTACCCACTTAGAATGATTTAGGATACTCTTAAGACATTCTATGATTTTTATGATCTTCCTGGAACCTTCTATACATTTTCACTATATTTATAACATTCGATACAACTCTAAAATATCCCGTATACAATTAGGAAGTACAAGAATATACAACAGTGCAGTGAAAAAGTCTGGAAGTCTATAGATTTGGTCCATCCTAGGTGACATATCCCAAAATCTGTGATCTGGGAAGATGAGAATAAAAGAACAATAATATAACAATATCTCTACTACAACAATCATCCTACTATAAATATACATAATTTGGCCATCAAATACATTATCAAAATCTGTATAAATATAATCATACAACTCCACAATATGATATCAGTAAATCCCCTATTTACAAATGCAAATCAAGCTGAATGCTTGACCAAAATAATAAGAAAGAAGGTATAATTATGTTCTCCACATCATACAAGAGTCAGGACATACCTATACTTTTATACACTATCCACGCTAATATCGGAGTATGCTACATCTCAAAATAAAATACATAAAATGAAAGCATTAACACGTGTGCCAAAAATATGTACCTCACATCCCAAAGCCTCTACACATGCTCTGGATCCGCCTCTGTATCTATAATATCATATATGTATATAGGAAGAAAATTGAAGAAAGTACGGTAAACCAAGTAACTCAACTATAAAAGAGAGACTAGGTTATATGTATATGAATGAACATTTCCACATATATAAATGTCATGAACATAAATATAAGTATGATCATGAATATCAACCCCTGCCCACACACACATACGCACCACATACCATGCGTCACATACACACTGCATATTTTGAGACTAAATTTACCACATTTATAAAATACTAAGATTAGCCATCTACTCATTAGCATAATCAAAGTCTTCATTAACCGCCATCTATTCTTTAGCCTGGTTAATAGTAATATCCCAGATCTGGTTTTCCATCTTTATGGTAAGGCTGAATGACCTCATTGCTTATTTCAATTTATATAAAAAGTCCTAATTTTGATAGAACACACACATGCCCGCAATTCTTTAAAAATTCACTACTTTAGACACCACGTTTATGCTTCCCCACATGAAAGCAATGTAATGTATTTAATAATCAAATGAACATATTATAATTACCACATATAAACATGCAATCATAAATCTCCTCTTTTGTATAAATGTAAGCAATTCAATTATTATGAATTAACTACTACAAGTAATCATAATATAATAAAGCTCGCATTAAATTCACGTTACTCATACGCCACCAATCACTTCTTTTTCACTACTCTAATTCATACATTCACCATATTTTCACGAACTCTAATTCATACATCTCCCACATTTCATAACATCTCCATATATTCAATTTAATAATAACACATACATATGATCAAAGTTATCAATTTTATCTTAGGGTTCGTTGATTACCATACTTCAATTGTGTTAGAAGTCGCTCCTAGATTTTCTAAGCAAAACCCCCAAATTCCACCTCTTTTTCACCTCTTGATTTGATTTAGCAAAAAAATTCAAATCGTCAAAATCATGATATAAAGTTGTTCAACTCATCAAGATGAACAAGAATATTAATTTTTTTTTTACGTATAACATGTGCACGAAAAACGAGGCAACTCTAACGAACAAGAAAGATAGGAAAACTTACATAGAAAGAATCTCCACGACGTAGGGATGAAGAATATCCACTTATTTCTTCAAACCGAGCCTTGTAACTAGATGAAATCAATCCCTAGAGTTTGGCTAAAATAGAACCTCCACCCCCCCGGCCTATGTGGTTTTTACACTGGAAAAAAATGAGCCCTCCACTGCCATAACATTCTACTTTAAGTTTGGCCCGACCATCCTGTTCGAATGACATTATGCACCATTTGAACGACACTTCCTTTTGAACGACATTCACCTACCGTTCCAATGGTAGCTGCAGACTGCCCATTCAAATTTCAGATTCCAGTTCTCAACTCCAAATACCCTTCTATTCACACCAATCACTCGATAAATAATTTCTAAGGTTATTATACACAACAATCTTGTCCGTGCTAACTCTCAAAAAGTCACAGAGTCTCGTATTAATTTATCAACACCACAAAAATCTCACACTACTAATTTCATAATTCTACATGAATGCATAAATAATATTATACACTTCTATAATATCATTATGAATGTGAAAAATTTATTTGGAATTTCCGAGACGTTACACTAGGACTTTTTGGAAGGCCTCAGAATGTCTAAATGGCATATTGAAAAAATAAAAAGTGTAGTTCCATGACAATAGTTAGGATGGATCGATTTCATACAGGTTCCGAGAGCGATCAATTTTTTTATTGATTTCATCTTTTAAGCTAGTTTCAGTCTAAACCTATATTTGGATCGATTTAGTCTAGACTTAAGTCTAAATTCATTCGATTTTGTCCGGAACGTTAAGCTAGGGCTTTTCGGAAGGCCTCAGAATATTTAAATGGCGTACTATCCATATCTTGAAAAAATAAAAGTGTAGCTCCGTGACAATAGTTAGGATGAATCGATTTCATACCAGTTCCGAGAGCAATTAATTTTTAATTGATTTCATCTTCTAAGCTAGTTTCAGCCTGAACCTATATTTGGATCTATTTGGTCAAAACTTAAGTCCAAATTCATTTGATTTTGTATTATTGGGTTCTTTTGAATCTCTACTCACGACATTTAAAAGTATTATACCCCATCTTTGCATTCATGGTTAAATATTTTTTATATTTCATAAGAAAACATCAAATTTTTTTCCTAAGAAACTTTTTGTCTGAGCTTCTATTTAATGATGATAATTCCCCACCTAAATTATGTTACCGAAGAAAAGTTTTATATACCCGAGGAAATCACTTTTATTGACCACATGCCAGCTCAAAATACACCGTAGCCAGTCTCTCTCTCTCCCTCTCGTCCTTCCACTTCCCGCCAAAACATGCCGAGGAGGAAGAAGCGCAGGGTACCAGAGGTTCTGTGGAGGTTCTACGGCGAGCGCGCCCGCACATTATCTGACACCATCCTCTCCTTGATCCCACCATCTCCACCGTCCGCGTGTCACTGCAGGGGCCGCGGATGCCTCGCCTGCAGCAGCATCGATTTTCTCATCCGGCCGGAGGACCCCTCCGACTACCGGAGGCTCTTGAATAAGTGCTTCGTTGTCGTTTCCGAAAAAGCGCCGCCTGTCACCGAGTACTTTCCCGACCGCCGGTGGTCTCAACGCCAGGTCACTATTCCCCTTTTTCTCATCCATGAATCTATTTGCAGTGGTGGACTCATATTATACAGTATAAAGGCTGAAATTAATTAAAACAAATTTATAATAAAAATTTAATACTAAATTATAAATAAAATATTTTGGTTCCAATCCTTTTATTCTTATTTCACTTTATCCCATATCATTTTATTTGTTTCAAATTACCTCTATTGTTTTCCAATTTTGTTTCAATTTGCCTCCTTAATTTTAATTTGTTAAAATTTACTCCAGTTACGTTTAAACTCGTTATAATTTACCAAGTCCTTTTATCTTGTTTCAATTTATCTCCTATCTTTAATAGATTTAACTATAATCAATAATAACTTATTGATTTTACCGAAAACATAAGAATAAAAATTTACCAAGTCCTTTTAT
>MKEJ01048673.1:0-14613 GCA_001753735.1 Embelia ribes | reverse complement strand
TTTTTTCAAATTTTCTCATTTTGTGTCACAGGATTGGTGGTTCTGGAATGGACATCAGGAGCAAGGCCAGGGTGATTCATTTCTTCTTGATTTTTTTTTCATTCAAAATTTATTGTACTTTTTTGGTCAAAAATGTAAAACCATATAGTTTGTAGTTTGTAATATATAGATATATTTACGTGTATGCTTGTATAGACCATTTCGGGGCCTGTTTCTGATCCCAAAGAGCTGCCCAAGTGGAACTATGATGGCTCTAGCACTGACCAAGCCCCTGGAAAAGACAGTGAAGTCATTCTCTAGTATGTTTTCTATTTTACTCCATTTGTTTTTACTTTGGCCTAATTTGTATTGCTATTTTTAAGTTGGTTCTATGTTGTTTGTTTTACATTATAACCAATAGTATTTGTTAAAATATCAAAACACCGCTTTAATCATGTGCTTTTCAAAGGATACTTTTGAAAATAATCCAAGTGCTAGTTTTTAAAGGTTGTTTCCGTTTTTATTATCATTAATTATTAAAATAATTTCAATTATATTTTATATCTTCTCAATATATACCTATTTTTGTCTTTTCACAATAAAAAATATATTAATTTGCCAAAGATCAAATAACTCATCAAAACAACTTTTAAATATTTTTTTATTAATTACTATTATTGTACCAACTTTTATAATTATTAATTTTTAAAAACATATTTGAAAAGCAAATTTTAATAAATAATAGCATTTCTAAACCAGACCTGAGTCACCAAATTAACAACAAGAGCCTGCAAACATTAGACTTTTGCCCAATAAATTGTAAAAGCGGAAGCATTTTCTGCCGATGGATTTGGGGACGTTAGCATATCCGCTTTCTTATTTCCAAACCGTTAAATTTTATTTTTTTGTTACTCAAACTTTAATTTAACCCCAAAATTTAGAATATCGATAATATTATTACTCTAAATTTAAAATAGATCAACAGTATTCCTTTATTTCGTGGTATTGTAGTAAACATCACACGTGTTAGCGTATTGAATAGTGCTAGATATATTATTATGAGAATATTTTTTAATTTAATATAAAAAAAAATTAGTGTAAACCTACTTGGATAAATGGTACTTAACAAAGTTGTGCAATCTCCCAATATTTGATAACATTGTTTTCAATAATAATGAATTTTTTTTCACCTCAATTGTGGTCGTACACGTGACTTTTGAATTATTAACCAATGACCATGGTCGATTGAAATATTTTACAACCACAAACGGACTTTTCTTAAAGTTAATTTTGTTAAAAATTCTATTTAAGCCTGAATTTTATTTAGATAATCTTCAATAGTTGGTCTCGAATACCCAAATAAGTTTATAGCTAAACTCAGACAGAGAAATAAAACTCATGATTTTAAGAATTTATAAAGAAAATTCACAAAAAAAAGGAGTATATTTTAATTACAACTCTCTATTTTTTTTTAGGTGGTAAATATATTCTAACTCAAGAAATAGCTTTTCCAATCTCATAGCACAAACCTAACTTTGACTAAATAGTTGAACACGTGGTCTGCCCAATCACCTAACTTTTAATTCTCAAATTTCAAGATAAATATTTACCATGGAAATTTTAAGCTATTATAGAAGCCTATTATTTCTAGACTTTTCAACTACAAGAATTATTAGTCTTAATCAAGTTACAATAAAGCAAGTGATATGTTTTTGTATCAAACACATTAGGTGCCTATTTTAATGTACTTGTGATGTTTCGTACTACATGGTACGTGCGGGATTAGGCTTCTCCCAACGGTATTAGGGTATGTTTGGTTAGCATATCAAATTCATTTTTAACTTTTTAATGCTAAAAACTTGTTTAGTCTTCAAATTTTCAAACTTTTAAAAGCTGAAATATTATTTTTTAATTTTTGAAAACTAATTTTCAGAAACTAATCCCCAACTAAAAATCCATGAACACGAAACTTTAGAAACCATCACAATTGAGAAGAAATTGTCAGCCCAACACATTCTACATTAATCAACAACACAGTCTATTTGGAGCTAGGTGGCTCAACTAACTCAACCACCTACTAAAAAATTTAAAGTGCAAATTTTGCCAACGGTGTAGAATTTTAATAAAATTTGAACAGCTAATTTGGAACTAGTAATTTTTTCATACTACCCCCACTACCTTATTTATTCGGAATCCAAATCGCTGACTTGAGGCACTACTTTATTTGATATATATCTTAAAAATTATGCGATTTTTTAAAATGTTGACAAAATTCAGACCGCGTCAATTTGAGGCAACAAATATTCTTTGGCATCATGGTCCGGAAAGTCTCTCGATGCATGGAAATTTTTTAATGTAATTTATAGGAACTATTGTATTTTTAGGATAAATTATTATAACATGAGGCAATTGTATATATTGTTAAATAATTTTAATTAAAAATATTTGTAATAATATGTCCCTAATTTGTAATAATTTTATTTTCAAAACATAATAATTCCATTAAAAAAAAATTGTAGGGGAAATCATTGGGTCCACTTACCTGTACAAGTTCGATGCCGTGTCTTCTTCTATCTTGTCCAAATTACATTTCCCCATTATTTGCTAATAACTATTTATGTTTTTTTTCTCTTTTGCTCCTTTTGCAATTTTTCTTTTTCTCAGTAAAATCAAGCTACGTCCACTATCTATAGGCAAGAATAGTCGTATTTTAGTGTGTTAATTACTCCATGACCAATAATATTGTACCTTAAGTATTTATTTCGTCCACAAATAATTGGTTATATTTTTAAATTAAAATATCAAAAAATAATTAGACATTTTCATTTTAGGAAATGTAATCATTATAAAATAAGTTAAACTATTATTATTATTCTTTCCAATTATTAAAGAGGTAAAATCAATAAAAAGCAAATAGAGATATCTTGATTATTTATTCATAATTTAAATTTTAAATTTATAAAACAATATATCAATGGATGGTGTGATGGAATTGGTGTAGAAGTACAATCTATTTGATAAATCTGCGCAATCAATTCATTTGCAGTCAAAGTGCCGGTGTCAGATCCACTCACCATTTGGCAACATTTCACAATAAAAAATAATAATAATAAGTTGTATAATCTATTTGATAATTATATATATATATAGTATAGATAGATATTAAAATTCATAATAAGTTATATTTTATATTAAATTAATATAAAAATAAATAAAATACACCAAATATTTTTTAACAATCTAAAAAATAATTTCTATGTCAGAAAACATCTCATCCTCAGTAGAAACCTCCATTCTTGATTCTCCTTCTGGTATTTGAATCTCTCTTTAGTTTCTAAAATATAATATAAATCTCCCTTTCTAAATGTCTGTCGTCCCCTACTCCGACCCCGACTCCTCCTCCACCTCCGCAACTCCACCGTGGCAACACATGTTCCGCTCCGCCTCAGCCCGCAAACCCCATGCGCCGCCGTCGTCTCTCCCTCCACCGCCGCCACTATCCGGCGACCCCCAGGTCCGGCTTGCCCTCTACATTGCCATGGCCCACGCAGGCCTCGCCTCCGGCATATTCATCCTCTACTTCGTTTCTAAAATTTTAGAAGAGTATCTCCGCCCTATTCAATGGGCTGTGCTCTGCTCAATCCCCTTGAGAGGTATTGTTAAATTAATTTAAAGTTGGCATGGGTTTGGCTACTTAGTTTTTAACTTCTATTTTGGTGTGTAAGTTTTGAGCTGATTCCATCCAATTTTTTCCTTGCTACGAAAAAACCTAGCTTTAAGCAAACAACCCATGTATATGTGTGTGTGTGTGAGTGTGTTGTTTGGTTGCAAATTTTTTTGTTGTTTTTTGCTTAAAAGAGTGATAGTATAAGAGATTTTATGACTATTTTGGCACAAATAAACTAAAAGTTTTGAACTATATTCATCAGTTTTTTTTCTTAGTTAGAAAAGCTAACTTATTTGCTGACACCTTTGTTGATAAGTCTTTGCACAAACAAATTGTAGACAAAATCAACACAATTAGAAAATAACTTAATTGCTAACTAATGAATCAAAATAACTAAACTAAGATTCTTTCTTTATTAGGTATCCAGCAAGCCCTAGTCGAGTTTTGGTCGGAGCCCTTGAAATTGGGGCTCACAGAAACGGCGCTAGCAGTGCCAATTGCCGTTTTCAAGATTTTCGTTGGGACAATTGTTGAAATCCGGGATTTGATCATTGGGGTCGTTCTCCGGAGAAAGAAAACGGGTGATGCTGGGAGGAACCGGAGCAGGTTTTTGAAATTGCTCCGTTGGTTAGTCTCGTTTTGGGTTTTTGTAACGGCTTACGAGAATATTGGGCCTATCTGGTCTATTGTGCTCTTAGTGTTTGCGTTTATGCTTAGGTCAAGTACTGTTGACTCAACGATGTCAACTGTGTCGTCATTTAGGAGCCGTAGCTTTGGGCGAGTTCCCTTTAGTGGCTTTTTCACTAGGAGGGTGCTCGGGACGCTGAAGACGATCGTCGCCATTGGGTTGATAATTGGGATGATTGTTGGGTTGTTAGCAGGGTTGATTTTCTTCTCGTATAAGATAGGCGTTGAGGGGAAAGATGCAGTTATCTCGTTGAAATTGCACGTCGAGGAGGGTAACTATGCTGAGAAGATCGGCGTTAAGAAATGGATGGACGATAACGATGTGCCCGGGATGATAGATATGTACACGACTAAATTTTATGAGGCTGTATTTTATCAGATCGATAGCTTTGCTTTACAGTATAATATGACGGAGTTTGTTACTGGAATTAAGCACTTTGTGATAAGCCCATCATCGAATTCTTCAGGGCGATCGACTTCTCTGATGAACCCATCTCCGTATACGGAAAAAATGTTGAGTTTGAGGAAGATGGTTAGTAACCACGAATGGGGAGAGGTTTTCACCGAGTTGGATGTAATATTTAGGGACTTATTGATCACGAGAGAGGATTTGGTAGAGAAGACGAAAGAATTTGCTCTTCAAGGTATGAATGTGGCTCAACAGGTTTTTGCTAGTGGTCTATCGGTTCTCGGTGGGAGTACGAAAGTAATGCTGTCTGTGGCGAACTCCATTGTTTCGGGTGCAGCCGAGGTTTTCAATTTTCTATCACAATTGATGGTTTTCTTGTGGGTTTTGTATTATCTTATAACATCCGAGTCTAGTGGAGTGACAGAGCAAGTCTTGTGTATGCTTCCCATTTCGCCAGCTGCGAGGACAAGATGCGTAGATGTTCTTGATAAAGCTATTTCCGGTGTTCTATTGGCAACCGTTGAGATCGTTTTCTTTCAAGGGTGTCTCACTTGGCTCTTGTTTAGGTTGTATTCAATTCACTTTTTGTACACATCGACTTTGCTTGCGGTGATCAGCGCTTTGTTGCCACTCTTCCCATTTTGGTTCGCAACTATCCCAGCGGCTCTACAACTGCTAGTGGAAGGTAGATATATGTTGGCGGTAAGTTTGTCAATAATTCATCTTGTGCTTATGGATTATGGAACTTCTGAGATTCTAGAGGATATCCCCGGTCATAGCTCGTATCTCACCGGACTAAGCATCATCGGTGGAATGACAGTGTTCCCATCTGCAATTGAGGTAAATTGACAATACCCTTACCCTTATTGTTCATTTATCATTATACTCCGTAATTGTCATTTACTTTTGTCTCTTGTGAGAATTTGCACAAGCTCCTTAAAATTGAAGTCCAAGGATGAGAACACAGTTTTAGTAAATGAGGCACAAATTTGTTAAAATACGTATTCAGCAGCTCTAGGAAGTTGAGAGCTAGGTCACTTTAATCTTTCATGGCGGGGCGTGTATGTCTTGAGGGGCATGTTTGGGTTAATTGGGAAATAGAGAGGGTTTTTTTTATATATTTCTGGTCTTTATTTCAAATTCTGCAATCTCTAATAGAAGTTTTATTCATATCAAATACATATTCATATTATAGCTGGCATGTTGATTTTGATAATTGAATCTTGTGACTAATGCTGAATTACTGGAAAATACCGTGCAGGGAGCAATAATGGGACCCCTGATAACAATAGTTGTGATTGCACTTAAGGATTTGTATATTGAATTTGTTTTGGATGAACCAAAAAGTCGGTTGGGATAATACCATGTCTAATTTGTATTTATCATTTTTCCTCCTTGTAACAAGGATCTCTCTTGATCTTGTTCTTTTTGTCCTTTTCTTAATTCTCTTTTTACTTCTCGGCATCCCAAAGTGGTTTTGTATTTCATTGAAGGAACTTGTAAATATCTTCTTGTAATATACATTGGTGCAGAAGTTCATTGGATATATGGAACTGGAAAGAATGAATCTTGTCTTTGACAACTTATTTTCTAGATTTGGTATGGATGAAACAAAATAATCAGTTTGATCTTATGGTAAACAATTTCAATCCATCGGGGATAAATAATAGACCGACAGACACAATTCTTGGTCTTAGTTGTGCAAATGGCATCATCAAATGATACAAATCTTGTGATGATCCTTTACTACGACATGTAGGAATCTCAAACACTGATACCTCAAACCCAGTAAATCCTCAACACTTCTCCCTCTCACTAAAACTGCAGAATGTTTTTGTAAATTATGGCCAATATCAAGTCTATAAACAGTGATTAAAATTCCGGGTGTCGCACAAAAAATGCGCCGCTTATATTGCCAAAATTTTGTTGTAACGTTTTTTTTTTTTGTAAATTCGTCAAAATCTAGAACTCACATTTTTGTGCTGCCTAGACCGGTAAAATGTACTCTGTAGCGAAACACTACATTTGCAGGAGGGAGGGGGGAAAGCTTTATGAAAGAAAAAAGCTATCAACAAGGATTTTGCAATATCATTCGGTACAGGATTGCAACAGTCAGCACTAGTTAAATAACATATTTGTATAGGCATAGGTATCCACAAAAACAGCATAAAAACACAAATTCGAAAACAATGTCTAGTCTTCGTCAATTGCAAAGATAACATATTAGCAATGTATCACAAGGTGCTCACGGGATACACGTCTACATTTCAATATCACAATGAGCTAGTTCACAACACACACACCATTCCCGGGTTCATTTTTGAATATGCAATGGATAACATCTTTGAACCAAGTTATACAAAGAGAAATAAACTGGAAACATCGTTCAGCACAGAATGAATATTACTTCATGTATTTCTGAAGAAACTTTCGGTGGAAGTCATTCCTGATGGTGTCATTGACGAAACGTTTAGGAGCCTTGGCTTCACCTCGAGCCTGATTCTTAAAAACCACGTCATCATCCCACCTAAACAACACCAAAGAAATAAACAAAATATCAGAACATGAATTCACCTGCCAAGGTATGTCATATGCTTAATTAGGACCCCATAGGACAAATTTTTTGGAAACTAGCCTTCGTTTGACATTAAAAGATGTTGGATTATTGAGAAGAGGATTTCCGCGTATCAATTCCGCTTCTTTAACCTTGAGCTCTTCTTCTTGCTGTTCACGTTCCTGCACCAAAATTTTTTAGTTAAATTCAATAAGTCGCAGAAACTTTCCAGCAACACAGCCATAAAGAGATCCCTGAAGTCAGTATCAAATTTCAAAGCCACATTATGCTTGTCAATCTGTGAAAATTTATGACTAAAAGTCCAAAAAAATGCATAGCAAACGTGCAACTACGGGTGTATCATTTATGGTTTACCACTGCCATGCCTAGGCTAGCACAAAATTACATATAAATTGAACAAACCACTGGCCAAAGAAATTTGTGTGGAAGGGACCAGTGGTTTTAGTTTGAAACGTTTTAAGTTGAAAGGGGCAGTATATACCTTGCGTAGCTTCTCTTCGGCTCTTTCTTTCCTAATTTGCTCAAGTGCAGCCATTAGAGCCTCTTCGTTGTCATCATCCTCATCGTCATCCCCATCGTCACTAACAAAATGACATCTCAGCATTTGATAACAAGAAACAGAAACTGATATAAAATAAGAACTGTATCATAATTCATACATAATTCAAGAGAACATTATACGTGATTCCGACAGTTGTAAAAGCCACAGGTTTAAGAAGCTCTTAGAATAGTTCCTTGCATTCAAATAACCATCAGGATCAAGGAAAAAAAGCATACAGGTTTTACTCCCCAACCCACCCAGCCCCATACTGTGGAGAAACCAAGAAAGAATGTAAACACTGTTGACATAACCTGCCTTCAGGGAAGTTAACGCAACACAAAAAGGAAAAAGGCGGAAAGCCTTATTTTAATCAGCCCATTAGCAAAGCAAGTTACTATTTAAGGAATTCAACTATCATCTAACACACCAATATTTGAAACTCTAGACACAGGTTTCTTTGCATCACGTGCAATAATTAAGGTATGCAACATTTGGTTACCTTTCATCATCACTTTTAACTTTGACATCCGCATCATCAGCATCTACATTGCGTGAAACAAGACGATCATCGGTATCTCTCCTTGCCCCTATAAATTACACACAGGAACTAGAATTAATAATGCACTGACATCTAGAAAAAGAAAAAGCAAAATGAAAAATTTGCAAAGCAAATCATTATATGATATTCACCTTCCAGTAGAAGCTGACCACCTTTTCTACGATCTCTATCATCTGTGGTATAGAATCCAACAAGATTTCAGCATTGAGAGATTAAGAAAGAAAAAGAACATAGAACAAGGATTTGGACACAATTTCTTACCATTATAGGACCTTTCTTTCGATGAGAAATGCCTCCGCTCCCGCTCCTCCAACTCCTCACGGAGATTTCTCTTCTCCAATTCCTCCTGAGTGGCCTGCCCCTCCTTTCTGCATCAATCGACATACTAATCAGGGTAGATTCTTCATTTCTTTGCACATGCATAAGAAAGAAAAAACAAGAAGAGAAAAAAAAGAACCAAATTCTAATTGACTAAGATTCTCTTTTCTATTAATTATTTTTAAGTTGTCACCAACAAAAGAACCTACTATATTAATATGCTTACTTCAATAACTTGTTTAACAAATATTTATCGCATATTACTAACTGTGCTAGAACGAGAAGCTGGAAAAAGTAAAAGCAATGAAACCATACAAAACCAGAAAAACGAAATTAAACTTTAAGTACTAAACTTTCGTGTCATCTTAATCCGATACAAGCTGGATGCGGCTAAAACACCAAATAGGGGATATCCTGCTAATTAGGGGTGTAAATGAACAGAGCCATTTGAGAGCGGCTTGAGAGTAGCTCGTTAAGTGGCTCGGCTCGTTTGATAAAAGAGCCGAGCAAGAGACGAATTTTAGAGCTTGCTTAGTAAAGGAGCCAAACTAGAGCTTGGTAAAGCTTGATAAAGCTCGGCTCATTAGCTCGAGAGCTTGACTCGTTTATATATACATATATAATTAGATATGCGTTATATATATATGTTAGGGAGGAGAAAAAAATTGATTTAGTTTAATGTTAAATATATATATATTTATCTAAAGCTACACAGACACACAACAATTTGAAGAACCTTATTTCTCTCACATCCGTTGTACAAGTGATATTACCCTTTAGATATAATCTATTATAAGTTGTAACTGTTATTAAAAAGCTGACTCACGAGTTAACTCGACCTTTAGATACTAAGTGCGCGCTGGAGTCAGAGCTGGATGGTTTAGGCTCATGGAGAGCCGTACTCGAGCTTGGTGATAAACTTGGCGAGCTAAGCCTGAACAATACCAAGCTCGGCTCGGCTCGTTTACACCCCTACTGCTAATGATATACTTTAGGAAGCACGGACACTCCAAAATGAGTGTCGTCTCTGTGTTGGACTTGCATCGGACTCATATAATCCGCGGATACTTTGAAATACCTATCCGACACACTACGTGGCGAGTCCAAAATGTCAAGTAATTATTTAAATTTTGGACACGCGAATGAATCATTTTGGACTCACCATGGACACATCCTAATTAATTTGTAATTCTTTTCTACTTCGTAGTTACTACTTTTCACACACTTAGTTATACATTTGAATGGTTTTAACAAATCGCGATTTAATAGTTGTTCAGTTATTCAGTACATGATATGTTTTTGGGCTTTTTGATAACTCGTACACATTAGTAAAGTGTACCAAATTATGACGTGATGCAATTGCTTAGTTGCTACTTTGTTGAAACTCTAGAATTAATACTATTGTTCACTGTTAATACTTATTTAATTGATTCATGACAATATATAACTCATAGAAATTATTATAAAATAAAATAAAAAGTGTTGAATCCTTACCTCATCCACATCCAGAAATTTTTAGTAGTTGCCACATATGTTTCCGTATCCGTGTTTGAATCCGTATTCGTAGGATATACTTATGTTTTCCTTTTACTTGCCTTAGTTTTGTCAACTTCATACTCTTTGTATCATATCCGTATCCCCTTTTTATGTGAATGTGATTCAACATAATCCTACAGATAACCATCCAGCTTACGCTTATATTATAGAGGACTCGACAAGGCTTACTGATAGCATACTAACCACCTGCCTAAGAGATACCAGGTTACAATAACCAGATATCACGCATGCAACGCCAAACTTAATCCTTGATTCAGTCTGATTCTCCTAAGCATTCCAAATGCCAAAACTAAACATGTAAACATGAGATGTAAGGTGCACTCAAAACAAGAATAAACCTGGCTTCTACCTGGGCTTGAGAGTCGTATGAGCAGCAATGTCCCTCGAAGAATACTTTTGAGAGGGACCAAAAATGCGAGCACCCCCTTGCTCATTACCACCTTTCGCAGGCGCCCACGTTGGTCGAGCAGCAGTTGTCATTTTTTATGAATGTTTAAGATATCTGCATAAATCAAGTCATACACATGAGGTACCCGCGGCCAAGAAACCTCAACTAACAATAATAAAAACAAATACAGGATCAAGCCAGACTAAAGTGGAACAACATGAGTAGTAACAGCACATAAAATGATAAGACGTTAAGATGTGATATACTTCAATATGAGTATACGACTATATGTACAGTAGACATTTACACAACATCAATTAGTCGAATGACGATATTTGTTTTCTTGTGATTTGAGTGGCAATGAGTCAAGCTACTTGCGAGTAGCTTGATCTCGACCCCATAATTACTCGGCCTGAGCTCAGATCATGAATGAAACGAGTCAAGGCTGAGCTTGCTGATATGCTCGAGTCAATTTTCAAGTCAAGTTCAAGCAGCAAGCTACTCAAGACGTTAATCTGCGAGTAGCTTAAATTGATGCCATGTTAATTAAAAAATAAAGCATTTCCTTGTTAAGAAAGGAATTGAATTCCAGACATTTTGAAGTTATTACTTAATCTTTAACCATTGTTGCAACCATCTCTTATGTACTTAACTTAATATGATGAATATATAATACATATAATCTAACAATATTTATTATAATCAAGGACAAGTACATTCGAGCTCGAGGGTTGGGTTTCCGCAACCGAATTGAGTTCGCAACACTGGATTCAAGCTTGAGTAGCTTGAGCACGAGTAGTGATTCAATAGGACTAGTCATCCTTGATTAGAACTATACTTAGCTCGTTCTTACCCTAGCTATAATGTAATAGGTATAGTACGATACGGCTATGTTGAAGTCATTTCAAACAGTAAGAAACTAGACAAAGGAAATTGCTACTGTTCCATAACTTGCATACAAAGATTACACAAACAAAACGTGGCATCATGTATTAGCGGGCACACATCCTCAATGCAAACATATAGCATTTATACCTTAACAAAAAGAGATCGAAAACTAGATTTGGCTTATTAACATGGAGGTTGTAATAAAATTAGCACATTCTATTAACTAAAGCATCCTTTAAGATCTCTCAAGCTTAGCATGTAAAATTTTTATTGGGAAAAAAAAAACAAGTACGAGGTTTAGGAGGCACCAAAGGCACTCCCGCCAACGCTCCTAAATGAGTACCCACACACTAAATTTTAGGGATTGAAAACAAGTAACCCTCCCACCACCACTATATCAAAATACTATTTAATCCCCTAAAAATAGGGGATTTGCTAAAGCATTCCCCTTGAACAAGGAGGCTATAGTTCTTCCCCAATTTGTTTTTAATTTTAAGGGTCTGGAGTGGGGAAATTCTCCATATCCCAGCCTCTAATTTGAAGTTTGAAAGATAGATTAAAATTAGGAACTGATGGGAGTGCCGTTTTATTAAAGCTAGGGTTTCGATCAATGCCGAAAGGGTTGACAATTAATTTGCAGGTTAATCAGTTGAACAGAAAATCAAACGAAAACAGCATGTCGTAATCAACGATACTTTGAAAACAATTAAAATTAATAGAAAAGATCGATTGTGCAATACGAAATTGCGCGTTGTAAATAGAATAAAGTGAACAATAGATTCGAAAACCTACCTGGTAGCGACGATCAGAGATTGATCGGAGAAATAGATTCGCAGGGAGATGAACAAGTGATTGGAATAACATTCGCAAGAGTGGGAGGGATTTTATATACTTTGGTTGGGAATTTGGTTAGCACACCGTATAATATTAATTTTACTTTTTTATATGTTAATAATTCCTTTCTTTTTTACATACTATCAAATTCACGGTATTATTATTATAGAAAATTCCACTCATTTGTATAGGGAGACAATTATTTCGGGATTGCGAGCATCTGACACGACAACGTTTTATGCCCACACAAATAGTAACGGATAATAATAAAAACATTTAGGAATAGATTTGTAATAATTTATATTAATTTTATTTTTTTTAATTTAGAATTATAATTCACCTTTTTTAAAAGTATTAGAGGATCCTTTTTCCGTTATTTGATATAAGGACGATGCATGCATAGGTTAACGAGATAACCGAAGTAAAAGAAATTGGAAGCTATTAAATTAATTGCAAACCTAGTAAATACAATCATCTTCATTTTTAATTTGATTTTGTGTTATGATCTCATTCAAGATACGGGGAATATCTGTGATCATGTCAGGGTATAAATATTCAATTTTTTTTTTACATCCTTATGCTCCGGATCCACTTACATTTGTTCGATTAATTCAACGGAATTTATGTCTTACACCATCAAAGTTTCTCAATACGAATCAAGATTAATCGCTAATTTCTTACACTAGAAAGAGTAACCCTTGATATTTATAAATATTCATTCTCATGTAAAAACTAATCAAAAAGGGGAAAAAGTATTTGAAAGAAGGGGTTAGGACCAAAATATGCCCCGTAGAGCAAAAGGGCGATAGTCACTTAGCAAAAATAGGAAAGTTTAATAAGGTTTACAAAAGAGGGATTTTTAAAATATTTTGGATCAAAATATCATACTATTTTATCCACTATCACTTCTCTCTTCAAATCTATTTATGAATTCTTTCTCTTCCAATCTATCTCTCTAAGACTATCTCTATCAATATAGGCACAAAAAGGGATGAATAAAATCATATAGAGTGAGAGAGACAAAATCCAATATTATAACAAAAACCTGCTGAGCCAACAAATTGGGTTTCATAAATCTCTTCAACAATCAAACAATCTGAAAAAATAAAACCCAATATTAATCAATTAAAACCAATAAAAATATATAAATAAATATATAAATCAAAATTTCAAATTAAATGAAAAATTACATCAATCTGGCCATTAGTAGCGACGATGTGAAAAAGAGAATGACGATCCTTTGACCATTTTATGATTTATATTGTCCATAAATCATTTAAAGACTTTTTGGCAATAATAAACCGTTTCTAATTAATATTTGTGATTTAATTCATTACAGTAAATTCGTGACCATTTGTGACAATTCCTAATAATTTCCTGTTATAGATTGTAATAGTATGACTTACTTCATACTTTGATAGTTATATATGCATATTTTTTATTGTTTCAATAGATTGGAAATCATTCAGACCGTACTTAGTTGGTTGGTTGGTTTTTTTCTACTATCTTTTGCATGAAAACGCCAAGCATAACTGAGAACTAGGAATCAAGGTGTTTGAGATAGGACAGATCAAAGCTCACTCGAGAATGTATCGTTGAATTCAGACTTTTTTGTATTTTATTCAGATCATTTATCATTTCCAGTATTGTGTACAGTCATACAATATACAATACTGGAAATTATTTCCAATTAGGTACGGTCAAAATGATTTTCAATCTATTGAAATAATGAAAATATGTACATACAACTATCAAAGTATGAAAGCAAATTATACTATTCCAATCTATAACAGGAAATTATTAAATTGTTATAACATCTCGTCCAACTTGCGCATGTATAAACATTTTATAGTATACATAACTGCCAAAATAATAAATACAATAATAGCAATCTTTACACGTAAAGTCATTACAAATAGAATAATCCCCGCCGAACCGAGTTACGCTCAGTCATATAGCTACTGAGGCCACCATCCAAGTGTATCACTTCAAACCTTGGACATATAGCTTCCAATGCCTAAAAGATATTTTGGATATATAACTTCTAAAGTCTAAAATATACCTTGGACATATACCTTTAAAGGCTTATAGTGTATATAAGGCCCCAAATTTTCACCAACATTGTAGCACTACTGTATCAGTGCTGTAGTAATACCGTAGTAAAATTATACAGTAGTTTAACGATGTAAATTAATCGTCTGTGTGTTGTAA
>MKEJ01048662.1:0-10682 GCA_001753735.1 Embelia ribes | reverse complement strand
ATCATCACTACAACATCTAATCACCACTGCAGGGTGATATTACGTTGCTATATATAACATTCACATCAGAGTCTCGCAGCAGTAAATACATATATAGCCTACCTATCGATATATGTATAAGCTATTCTAAAAAGAAACAGGAAGGCCCGTACCAACACTATATAAAAACATCTGATACAAGTGTAAACGACCGATTTACATATATATCACCTCAAGATATCTGCTTGACAAAAATGAATAATAATAAAAAAGTTACAACATATTCTTGCCACTACAAAAATAATACATGAGCTACAACTATGTCACCGCCATGCCTGCTATAACATCAAAATACATACATATATATATATATATATATGAGCATTTAAGGATAGTCAAAGCTTGCATCTGCGCCTACAAAACTAGGCATAATAATAAAGAAGGAAAATGAAATGGTCAGATGATAGACATCAATATATAATAGAGTCTAAGTGTCATATGACACAAATGAACATGTTATTCGTAAACAAATAAGGCATTAAATTAAGCATGCTTTAACAATGGTAAAAAGTAAAGAAGGCTAATGAATACCAATGTGAATAACAATGCACTCCACCATGACTATGCCTATGGCAATCAAAACTCGCCAACATTATAACTTTGCTAAAGATAATCAAGACTCGCCTCGCCAACGACTCAAGCTAAAAGGTTAGGACTAGTATTTATTATTTTGTAAAATGATGCTAGGGTCTGTTTTCCAAAAGTAATGCCCATCCGAACCTTCATTGACCCATCTACCACATGTAATGTCAGTCAATGGTAAAATCTTGGATCAAATTTTCCATTTTTCACAATAAGGTTGTAGGCCTCATTACTTCCCGTTGTTTGTAAAATAATACTTTTGTCTTGAAAAGAAATGAACAGACTATTCAATTCCTAACTATACTAATACCAATACTTATGTCTCGCCTACGTGCTAATGCATATATCTCGCCTACATACGGATATGATAACAAACAATGTCGTAACATGAGAAATTATTTAACAAGCTAATTATCATATGAAAATTTATCATATCAACTACGCTATTCATAATATCATACATTAAGCAATCAATTACGCCATAAAACTAATCATACGTGCCTGTATACTACATATTCTCAATTGTATATTGAGTTTATAGTTTGTCATACCTCACCAAAGCACCTGAGTAGTCACCAAAAAGGCTAACATCCATTTCCCCAAAAATCCGCTTCTTGCTTAAACCGAATTATTCTAGCACCCCACTCGAATCACATCACCCCTAGTACATAAAAACATAAACATATTCTACAAGCCATAAGAAAGAAGTTTGCCAAATTTGTCTCAATGACTAACTTGACATGGAAATCGAAAAATTGGAAATGAGAATAGAATTCAATGAAATTAACTCAATACGTAGGCCTTGTAATTGCGATAAAAAAAGTGTTGAAATCTCGAAACCAACCGAAGCTCAATACTAGATGAAATCGACCTGCCTTCGGCAAGCTTCAACTTCATCTTTCAACTCGAGAAATGATCTAGAAGACGAACATGAATCGTTACGCATATAGATAAGAAAACGATCCCATCGGGATAATGAACAATAATATATAATTTGTTTCAACTATAAGCATGGCATGGAAACAAAGGATTTCAAAATGAACGAGATAAGAAACGAGACTTGCCTCAAAATGTTCCCCTCGCTCTAAGGAAGCCAAAAATCCATTTAGTTTTCACATCCGAGCTCCGGAGCTAGATGAAATCACAAGCTAAAGTGGGAACTTCCTATTCACATCTCTCTCTCTCTCTCTCCTGAAAATTTTGGAATTTGGGGATAAATAACTTTAAGTCAACATGATGTGACTTTTTTAAAAGTTATTCCAGATATAAATAAGTCGACTTATAGGGTGTAATAGTCGATTTATTGATAACAATCGACATATAAGTAGTATAAGTCGACATATAGACCCCATAATGAAACAAAACTCTCTGAACCAAAATATAATCCTATAAATCGACATATAGGTCATATAAGTCGATATATAGACTATAAGTCGACTTATAGGTCCTATAAGTCGACATATAGGTTTAACAGATTCTTTTCACGGCCTCTGAACTTCTGCTGTTTTGTCAATATATTTCACAAACACTTTGGGCTCTATTTTAATCCACTACACTTTGCATTGGCTTTTTGCCAAAACACAAAATTTGTGCATAGATGAAATATCTTTCCAAAATATATCATAGACCTTAATCAAATTTACGGTTTTTGAGATATGACCAAAATACCGATTCGATATCATAACAAAGATCATTATTGAACTTGATTTTGATTCTACATCTTTCACTTGTCATCACCATACACTACGCCACACTAACTCCATGCCACACAATATGCATACCATGTCATGCCATCATGCAACACGTAATAATAATATACTATTATTATACACAACGTTTATATGATAATACAATGTATGCAAATATTAATATTATGATGTAATAAATAATATTATCAAAGCGAAAAATTTATTTGAATTTCCGGGATATTACAATTCCTATCTGTATTATCAAACCAATCTTTCTACAAATGTTGTTTTCTACCCCCTTAAAAAATACTAATTTAGATATTGTGCATAATTATCCTTCTCAACAGATATTCAAAATTAAGAAATAATACTATATAAATGACATATGTATGTATTTTTTGGGAAGGGACCCCAATGATGTAAAAAATAATTAATAGAAAAAAAAAACAAAAATAGTTTTTTACTAGAGAAAAGTATCTTGTCCTAAAAATTTACTATAGAATTTGATTTATTGGAGAAGAAAGATTTCTAGCAAGAAAAAATAAATAAATGCAAAACATTTATTTACATATTTCTATAAATAAAATTAAAATGAATTAATTAGAAGGGCTTGTATAGGCCGGCTCCTGGTAGCATTACGTTGTGGTTTCCTGGAGGAAGAGCGTTTGTAGATTTTCATGCCTTTGGAGTCCGAAGGGGTTGTTGGTAGATTGGATGGACCCATTAGGGGAAATAGCCTACCTAGTTTGATGGGATACCTCTTGCCATGTGAACAATCCATTCTGTGGAGTAATATCTCGTGCCTCGCATTTTAAGAAAAGGCGATAATATACTGGGGATCCAAGGTTAATACTGATCTAGGCAATTGATCGGGGTTGAATTTTGGATACCAAGATAGATTGTTCCGAGGCTCCGAGAGGTTCCTAAAAGTGCAGGTAGAGGGTGCCTACAGAGACTCATGCTTAAATCAGTATAGTCAAAGTACAATATACTTGTCAGTAGCATTCAAGCCTATGTTGAGCACTTAATGCAATTGTACAAACCAATAAAAAGGCTGACATTACAATTTTCATCTCACTGACCAAGGCCAAAGTTTTGAATTTGGTTTTTGCATACTCCGCAAGTTTACAAAATACGTGGTATGCAAGACCCAGTTTAGTATAAATAGGTTCTATGGACAAAGGCAAAAATCATCTCAAAAATCCCAACTAGTAAGCAAAACTAGTATTTAAGTGCACAAATGGTATAAGGAAATATATACTAAGAGTTGTGATGTTAATCCTTAGGTATATATTCATTGTTAGAATATTGTACCAATTATTATTGAGTGTTCTACACATTTTGTAATATCTCATTATATTAGTAAAATATCCTCCACTATTCGCAGTGGAATAGGCTTGGACTAAATCACTTATATTGTTATCTTTTGTGCGAGAAATAATACAAGTAGCCTCTTCCTCTAAATTATCTCTCCCATTTTAAATATCTCTTTACTACTAAAATTTCATTACAACAAAGTGGTATCAGAGCCGATTTTGTCTGATATTTTACTATGACGGCTAAATTTAAATTAGGAAATTTTGATAGGAAAAAATAATTCCGGTCTATATCATTTGAAAATACGCGCTCTGTTAACCCATCAAGGTTTATCCAAAGCCTTTGGTGGAAAATCAAATAAGGCTGCAATGATAACGAATGAAATTTTTTTGGAACTCAATGGAAAAGCACTAAGTGTTATTCTTTTTGTGCTTAAGCGATGAGGTTTTATGAGAAGTTTGGGAGAAACCTACGATAGCAAGCCTATGGCTCAAATTGGAGAGTTTATACATGACAAATTCTCTCACTAATAGCTTGTACCCAAAGCAAAGACTTTATGCCTTGCGTATGATGGAGAGTACACCTATTGAGAGCCACCTAAATGAGTTCAACACCATTTTCATGGATATGAAAAATATGGATGTGAAGATTGATGATGAAGACCAAGCCCTTATTTTGCTATGTTCATTACCTCCGTCCTACAAGCATTTTATTATGACAATACTTTATGGGAAGGATACTATCTCCTTAGAGGATGTCAAACCTCTTTGTTTTCAAAGGAGTTTCGAGCCAAAGTATCCATTCACGAAGGTAATAATTAGGCCGAGGGTCTTATGATAAGACGAATAACGTTTGGCAAGTATTCGAGTAATAAAGGCCAATCTCAATCCTGGCCAAAGCATAAAACAAGAAGTTTCAAGTGTTACTCCTGTAAGAAGAATGGTCACTTCAAACAAGATTGTTCAAAGCTGGACAAAAAGGAGGATAAGTCTGTTGCTGGTGTAGCTGAAAATAATTATGATAGTGATGTTCTTACCATGACATTTGTTGATCGTCAGTCCCTGTATGATGAATGGATACTTAATTTGGGTTGTTCATACCATATGTGCCCTAATCGGGACTGGTTTACACCATATTAGTCGATAAATGGTGGTATAGTTCTAATAGGAAATGATGTTCTCTGTAAAAGTGTTGGTATGGGAACAATTCAAATTAATATGCATGATGGATTGTCAAAACTCTGACGAATATTTGGCACATTCCATAATTGAATGAGAATCTTATCTTTTTCGGTTATCTCCACTCTAATGGCTGTAGATATTTGGTGAGTCGTGCAATTGTGAGACATCACACAATTCAAAAGATTTCACAACAAAATAGTATGGCAGATGAATGGACATAATGCTTTTGGAGAGAGCTCGTTATATGCTCTCTAATGCCGGTTTGGGGAAAGAGTTATTGGCTAAAGTGGTTTTCATGGCTTGCTACTTGGTCAATCTGCCACCATTAACAACTAGTGAGTGGAAGAGTCCTGAGGAAGTTTAGTCAAATACTCGTGCTGATTATTCGAATCTGGTGATTTTTTATTGTCCTACTTGTGCACATGTTAACAAAGGAAAGCTCGAGCCTAGAGCTAAAATGTACATTTTCTTAGGATATCTTTCTGGATAGAAGAGGTATAGGCTATGGTATCCAGATCCAAAATCACCCAAGTTCCTTATTAATAGAGATGTTACTTTTGATGAATCGGCCATGATTTGTTCAAGAAAGGAGGTTACTGATTAAGGAGAAGACCTTGATTTTTAGGAGAAGGTAGAGCTTGAAAGTGGACCACAGGCGTCCTTTTTAATCAGTCTATTGAAGAAAAGGTGCAGGATACGAAAGTTGAGAATGTACCATAAGTATAACCATACAGTATTGCTATCGACATGTCAACGAGGGTAATTAAACTACGCATGAGGTATAGTCATACTTATTTTGTTTTTTATGCATTGATTATGGCAAAAACAATTGAATTTGAAAAATCTATGACTTATCGAGAAGGTGTCACAGGTAAAAAATTAGCTCAGTGGACGGTTTTGATAAATGAGAAGATTAAGTCTCTTTATAAGAATCAGATTTGAGAGCTTATTAAACTACCCAAGGGGAATAAGATTATTGGATGCAAATAGGTCTTTAAAAGGAAAGAAGGAATATTTGGTGAAGAAGATGCAAGGTACAAGACACGCTTGGGTGCTAAGGGCTACAGTCAAAAGGAAGGTGTTGATTACATTGAAGTATTTTCACCAGTTGTAAAACATAGTTCTATTTGTATTCTTATAGCTATGGTTGCTGCTTTTAACCTGGAGCTCGAGCAAATGTTCGTCAAAAAAATATTCCTACATGGAAACCTTGAAGAACAAATTTATATGCATCAACCGGAAGGGTTTATTGCTCCAGGAAAAGAAGACCGGGTTTGCTTATTGAAAAAGTCATTATATGGCTTAAAACAATCATCGAGGCAGTGGTATAAGAGGTTAGAGACATTCATGATCAGACATGGATACTCAGGAGTAATTATGACAGTTTTGTCTATTTCTGGAGCTTAAAGATGGTTCTTTATGTATCTATTATTGTACATCAATGGCATGTTTATTACTACAAAGGATAAACTGAGATTGATAAGTTGAAGGCTCATCTTAGTAGTAAATTCGAAATAAATGATTTGAGAGTGGCAAAGAAAATCTTAGGGGTAGAAATTTATAGAGATAGAAGAGCGGACAAGTTGTACTTGTCACAAAAGAAGTACATTGAGAAAGTTCTTAACGGTTTTGAAATGAAAAATTCTAAATATGTGAGTACCCGATTAACTACTTATTTCAACCTTTTGGCGGATTTGCTCCACAAATAAAAAGGAAGCAGAAGAAATGTTGATTGTTCTGTATGCGAGTACAATTGGAAGCCTTATATATGCGATTGTATGTACTCGCCCAGATATTACATAAGCACTCAGTGTTGTGAGCAGGTATATGGGTAGTCCTGGTAAAATTCATTGGCAAGCTAAGAAATGGATATTTAGATACTTGAGGGGAACCATAGATGTTGGCTTGGTCTTCAATCGATGTAGTGTTATTCATCACACTGCAGCTGGACATGTTGATTCGGATTATGCTCCTGATCTTGATAAGAGAAGATCTCTAACATGTTATGTTTTCACACTCTCAGGCTCTGCAATTAGTTGGAAAGCAACATTACAGTCTATAGTTACTTTATCAACTATAGAAGTAGAGTATATGGCTATAACTGAGGCAGTGAAGGAAGCTATTTGATTGCAAGGGCTACTCGGCGAGTTGGGTTTACAATAAGATAATGTGATTATTCATTGTGATAGTCAAGTGCTATACCTTTAACCAAAAATTAAATGTATCATGAGCGGACCAAACACATTGATGTTAGATATCATTTTGTCCGATATATTGTATCTCAAGGGAAGATAAATGTTCAAAAGATCAGTATGACAGATAATCCAACATTTGTGTTAACTAAGCCAATGCCTACATCTAAGTTCAAGCATTGCTTGTACTTAATTGGCATACAAAGTATTTGAGGGCCTTTTGGGGCTAAGCGAGTACGGAAAAAGGAAGTTTCATGTTTGTATCTACATGGGCTTGAGGGGGAGATTTATTAGACAAGCCTTATATTTGGTGTGCCCTCATGTTTGGCAAGACACCTTTTGATATAAATAGGTGTCATGGGCAAATGCTCAAATCATCTCAAAATCTTAACTAGTAAGAGAAATTAGTATTTGAGGGTACAAGTAGTGTGAGGAAATATATATTGAGAGTTGTGAGGTTAATCCTTGGTTACATATTCATTACTAGAACATTATTACAAGTATTATTGAGTGTTTCCCACATTTTGTAACCTCTCATTATGTTAGTGAACCATTTTTATGTATTCGCAGTGGACTAAGTTTCGGGCTGAACCACTTATATCGTTGCCTATTATGTGTTGCCATATTTTCTATTATTTTCCCATATTAGCAACTTTATTGTTATAATAAATCTGTATTACAGAATTTCGTTACAACATCTATAATTTGAACATTTCAAGTAATTATAATAAGTTGCAAATTTCAAGCAGAAGAATTTTGTACCATGATACACTTGCATCATGAATATTTTGTGTTCTTATGGAACCCTAATCTTTCCGTTCTATCATTTAATTCTCAACAACATTTTATTTTTAGAAATTTTATCAGCTTTGTTATGACAGATTTTTGGACAACAAAATCTACTGCTATTCACAATTTCTATATAAAAGTGCAAATTTCTTTATCTTAAACATTATTACATGACATTTGATTTATTTTAATATTTGTAAGAAATTATTAAGAAATGATAAGAGTGTAAAAAATTTTAAATATTAAAACAGCAAAACATTAGTGTTTTTTGAAATTATTAAAAGTGATTTCAAATTCAATAATTCCCTGACACAACATTTTCAGGAAAGGGGAATTACCTCTAAGATATTGATACAAAAATTAAAAATTGTTGGAATTGCTCTGCTTCCAACATAAGCTTCTGCATCCACATTCAAATGCTCATACCGGACTTCAATAGTGGGGAGATCAAGCCCAACCCTATACCATTTTAAGAAACAAATAAAACCAAAACTATATAAGCAACATTTTTGCAAAATTGGTTCTGAAAACATTTTGTTTAGAAACATATAAAAATATGTTTTCTTCATTTTTCGGATCAAAATTTATTAGTTTAGTTGTGGGAACTGTTTTCTAGTTTGTCAAAGTTTTTCTTGCTTTGAGTTCCCGAATCAATCGGAACAAAGATTCAAACAAGAAAGTCAGAAGACTCTGGAAACAAGTCACATGACAAAATTTGTAATGATTATGTCTCTCGCAAACAATATTTTCTGATTCTGAAAATTAGAAAACCTGGCCAGGACTTTTTTTGGAAACTAGCTTCATGATGAAACTTTCAGGCGAATTTGTTAACAAGTTAGAATTTTTGGACCTACAAAATCATTTTCTTAGGCACCAAATTTCATTTTTCACAACAATAAGAGAACAAAGATGATAGAACTTCTATTTTCGTACCACAACCAATGAAACCGATAACGATCAAAATAAATAGCAAACAGATTTCCGATACCAAACACATAGGCACAATATGGACAACACTTATCATTTCCGCTCTTGTTATTACCTTTCAATCCTTTCCTTGAACTTCATCAAGAACCTCTCGTTATCTTCCTCAGCAGTTTGCACAAGCCTTTCAATGAGATTCCTCTTCTCCAACTCCCCAAGGTTCTTAACATCGATTTCTCTCGCCTGTCCCTCTTCTCCCGCTAGTATACCTCTCCGCATGCGCAAGTAAGTGGGCAATCTCTCGATAGCGGCCCATTTCAGAGCTTCTTCGTCGTCCATCACTTCTCTTCCTGAAAGAGATTGCGAGAAGATCTCTACCCCACTCGTCCTCCATATGTTCGAGCTACTCAGACGAGCACTGCTCACTCGGAATATGCTCTCACCGCTCTCCATCATCTCCCCACAATTAAGGGTTACTCAAAAAATAAATTCAAACTTAGAAGAAAATAAAGTTAAAAAGGCTTTTATATCCGAGATGACGATTACAAGAGAGTGTGTGGGTAGGGATTGGGGGCAAATAAAATTATAAACTTTGGAATCTTGATAACATATAAGTGTCGGACAGGATTGGATCCTGAACGGAGCCGAACCTTATCCGACACCATTCACTTGTATCTAGGACCGTATTTATTGAACCGGGATAGTCATTGGGTCACAGATCATTGGTTTAACTAGCAATTTAATAGGAATTGAACAACGGTTAAACTGTAATATCATAGATAGATAATTAAATATATAAATAAATAATAACTGCCCAATTGTTTCGGTATATGCTCAAATAATTAGATAGATTTACCAATACAAAACGATGCTAGCTTAAACCATTCACTAGAAAGCCGATAAACAGGCAAGTTAAAAAAAAATCAATATTTAAAAGAAAAAATAATTGGCAACAACCGGGTTAAAACAAAACCCGCCGTTCAACAACCGGGTTTAACAATTTTGATAAAAAGAAACCAGTTTTTGTTCACGACTAGGTGACTAGTTAAGTCTTGGTGCTCCTATAATTAAATAATTTTTGAATAATAATAAGATTATAAATAATAAACTTAAAATTATAAAATTTATTAACGAACAACTATAAACAGAATAGAAGTAAAATTGTTACTGCACTAGTACAATTAGAATTAAAGAAATATGAATAATGTATACATAAGATACCAGACGAGACCACGGTATTAATGTGTCCTCTTAAATCCAATTCGCCTATCACTCAAGATTGTGATTGCGTGCAAAAGTGAAATTGTTATGTAATTTACCATGCGAAGGTTACATTTTTAGCCATAAATCACTATTAGTGGAAAAGTCATTTATGCACCTTAATATTGGGACAGTGGGTATTACATAATTGAAGAGTCTCGAAATCTAAGAGTTACTTCTAGAACCTCTAGATTTTCTTGCAATTTCTAAGACTCCGAGTTTGTTTTTTTTTGCAATTTCCTATTCAGTCAAAATACTTGGTTCAAACCACAAACGTGCACCTAGCATGAACCTTAAACTTGGAACTAGACCCGGACAAGGATAATGACACGTTTAACGCATCATCCACAATGAACTATCAAGCCCAAGCCTCGAGCCGAGCATAACACTGGACTCAGGCTCAGACTATACATGCGTGAGTGGTGCTTCCACCTCTATTTGCATGTGATATACTAGATTATATCTGTTACATACACATAGGATTGTATGCATACAACCCAATGACCATTTTATTTGTTGATGTTAGATAATTCCTGCAATCACTTTTGAATAACTTACTTCAAAGCTAAATTTCATTCACACCATTTTATAATTTTGATGATATAAATATACGGTCTCGAAACTCGTATTACGAGCTTTAAAACCTGTCACGCCCCCGAATCCCAAGCACCTGGAACCCGAGGGTGTGATGTGAAACAACCACACATCAA
>MKEJ01048658.1:0-31551 GCA_001753735.1 Embelia ribes | reverse complement strand
CTCTCTCTCTCTCTCTCTCGGTAGAAGTCTCCTTCCCTCCCATGGCGGCCTTGGGGCAACTGCTAACTCAAGCTCGCCGCTACTGCTTCACCAAATCCCATTCTTCTCATCTCTCTTCTTCCATCATCCTCCTTCAATCTACACCGTCCACGCCTCCACGTCATCCTTCACACAAACCGTTTTCTGATTCAGAAAAACAGGTAAATTTCATCAAATGGGTTTTTATTATCTATTTTCGAGCTCATTTGGAAACGGCTGTTCTGAAAAAATGGTTAATTTGTCAGTAAAGTTGATATGATGATTTTGGATTTTTTTTTAAAGTTCTTTTTTGATGATTGAGCCACTGTTTACTATCATTTAAATTTATATACATTGTTGATAATGGGTTTTTGCAAAATTGTTGTTAATTGCAAGTGATGATTTAAAATGAAATGGTACAACTCCATATATATTTTGAGCAATGCTAGTGCAACCAAAAACCCTATCCGAAACACTTACTCATACTATACTCAGAAATTAATTACAATACATTAAATATAGTACAACCCAAAATAGCAATTTTTTCGTGACATGTAGCGCCATGTCAGCGGGTAAGATTCGTGGGTAAGGATAAGCGGGTCGCAAAGCATATGCCACATAAGTTGAAACTATAGGTAAAAAATTCATCAGTGCTAAAGCTACAGATAAAAATTTTTAGACAAATGATTGTACCATCTATAAAAGTTACCCAATTCTCTTACAAGGTGTCAAGGAGAATTTTTGTATGTAATTGGTTTTTAGATATATTGCATTAATGACTCAACTAAGCTTCTCCTTGCCACGTCAGCAGGTAAGGGAATCAGGTTGAAGTTTCGGATGGATGTGACATTGCTCAAATTTTTAACACTTAAATTTGAAATATATAGTGGGGTTTTTTTTGAAAGATATGGTGGGGGGAGCTGAAGTCCTCTAGCCACCCTTTAGTTCCATACTTGTGCCGAACCATCTCAACCGTCAGTTCATCTTTTATTGAGAATTGACGACACATATTTTGATTAAGGCTTAGTGTATTGTTTTCAGTTTTGATAAGATTTTGAGGACTAAGGAGTGTGATTTGTTTAATTACATTGTTTTCTTATATTGCCAATTACTATGCATGAGTAGCTATTGCTTTCGATGCTTCGTATATTTCTTAGGACTGAAAGCCCTAATCTTTACGTTCTTTATCCCCTAATCAAAATTTTAATTCACAGTTTTTTCCTCACATATGGCTAGTTGATGTTCCTTCTATGTATGCAGAGTGGGTTTTCTTTTCTTGCTTGTCGAAGATTTTCGACATATACCGACACTCCCAAATCAGGTGATGGTGCCTTTCCCTCTGATTTGTTGTCTACGAAGAAAGTTGCTGCTCCAGAACATAAGCAAGGTATGGGAAAGTCTAATGACTTGATAGAGTTTCATTCCCAGCTACTGACATTCTAGTATATAGAAGAAAAAAAGATACCGAATTTAACTTTAGGAACTGGCTAGACTTCCTATGTGCTTATCTTGATTGGTGTATGATAAATTGTTGCTGTGATGTTTTATGTGCACTAAGATTGGCAGAGGAACCCCCTTTTTCCTTTATTTACTTGATAATTTCAGCTTGAAAAGAATTAAAGGACAAAGCTGCCAGGCTTCTTTAATTCTGATTCGGGTTCTTTAAGGGACTTAATTATCATAAAGAAAAGGCTTGTTCAAGGGACCCTATTGTTCGTTCCAACTATTTACACAAAATTTCATCCCTGGGACTGGGCTGCTATGGACTTTTCTTCCCTTGTTATAGCAATGACTTGTCTTTTCTTGCTTGTTCCAACTAATTCCTCCTATTGTTTGAACAATTTTATATGTGAAAACTAGCTAAGTTATTCCTTGCTCTATTTTAACTGCCTCTGCTTGATAATTTAGCTTATGATGAGTGAGTGTATAGCTTTTCGTGCCTTTTGGTTCATGATGTTGAATGTAGCATCGATTGGAGAACTGAATTAAAGTCAGTTTATATTTGCTTAGTTGTTGTAATACCTTTGCATTCCTCTCAAGTAATGTAATCCCAGTCTTCATTAAGAACTCTTGGTAATTGTTTCCTAGTTATCCCCTTCACTGATAATGGGTGCCATAAGCTGCGAAGGTTTGACATACATGATTCTATGTTTGTTTGGCTGATTTTATTATGAAATGGAGCAATTGCTTTCAGTGAATAAAATATTTTGTTATCTTATTCTGGTTCCTGCAACATAGGTGTGTACACATGGTAATGCAAGGTTTACAGTCTCTTTATTGTTAGGAATACTTTTCTAATATAGTGAACTGATGTCTTAGGAATCTATCAGGATTTGGTGATGCCTATTACAAATTTTCATTATGAAGACAAAGGTTTTATGGTTTTGGCTGGTGATGTATTTGACGTACCTATCAGGAAAGATATTGTCCATCGTGTTGTTCGATGGCAGCTTGCAAAGCGACAACAGGTAATTATGATAGGAGCCTGACGGTGAGAGGACAGTGTAGACACAAATATTTAACTCAGCTTTAAAATTTTGAATTAGTGGGTTCACTTTCCTTTCCCTTACCCCATGACAAACAAATATTGTTCTTCTAATTGTGCATAAGACTATTGGTTCTTTTAAAATCTCCGTGCAGGGAACACATTCAACAAAGACTTTAAGTGAGGTGAGTGGGACCGGAAGGAAACCATGGAACCAAAAGGGTACAGGCCGTGCAAGGCATGGAACGCTTCGTGGGCCACAGGTAGGCGTTTTTTCAATTTTTTCAGTGGGATGATCTGCTTTAGCATTACTTTGTTGTTTAACAGATGCATGCCTAAAACTAATATTAATAAAATTGAGGGGGCGTATGTAACAGTTTAGGGGAGGTGCCGCTATGCATGGCCCAAAGCCTCGAAGTCATGCTATCAAGCTAAACAAGAAGGTTAGGCGTTTAGGGCTTAAGATTGCATTATCAGCTCGTGCAGCAGAAGGAAAGGTGAGTCTCTCTCTTTATCTCTCTCGTCTCATTAGCATCATCTCTTATCATCACTAACAGACTCCATCGCAAAACTTTTACAGCTGATGATTTTTGATGATTTGGAGGTTCCAACTCATAAGACCAAGAACATTGTGAACTATGTCAAGCAATGGGAGGATGCAAAGAAATTTCTGCTGGTGGATGGTGGTCCAATCGATGAAAAGCTCAAGTTGGCTACCCAAAATCTTCACTATGTAAACATATTACCTTCGATTGTAAGTGAAGCTTACTTTGTCAATTTCCACCTGTTGATTTGCAACTTACCTTAGATGTGTCTTCAGTGTGGCTTAACTTGCGTATTAGTATAAAATCAACTGACCAAAATTTTCCCATTTAGATACATGTCTGGCTTCTGATTTTTTTGTTGGCGTTTGCTTTTTTTTTTTTCAGGGTTTAAACGTCTACAGCATTCTGCAACACGACACGTTAGTGATGTCGCGTGATGCGGTGAATAAAATTGTGGAGCGAATGCACACTCCAATTAATCGCTAAAGTTATGTGTTTGTAGCTTTGAGGCTGATATCCATCCAACTAGTGTTTCCCAATCATTTCATGGTTTGAGCAAGTTCATTTGAGATCATTTTATTTCCCCCAAAATTCGAATTACAAAGATGATATGGAAATTGAGGCATCATTGTAGAAATCTGATCTCTCTGTGTTCTGTTGGTTTAGTTTATTTTCCCCATTTGGTAATTTAGTTTTAGTTGCTAGCGCAGCCCCTTGTATAAGATTTTTCTTGATTATTTACAGTAAAAACCTCGTGAAAACACTAAGCGATTTTGAATATTCGTACTGTTGCCACAATCAAAATGGTGTGGTCTTATTCGATTGTAATTTATCAGATTTTTTTTACTTAAAAGTTGGATAGCATTTGGTTGCTCAACTTTTAAGTTTGAGCGTATTTATTGTTTTGGCCTAAATAAGTTTTAGATTTTATGTTGAATGCGAGTAACTCGTTTCTCAATTGGAAACAAGTTGACTTATTTGCTTAACAGCTACGACCAAACAAATCCTGTGAATGCATGGCAAGCTCGTAATGGAAAGTTAGTTAATAATGCATGTGTTATCATACACATGATAGCAACTACAAAGGCAAATGCAATGAAACCAATGGTGTTCAATATGACATGAAATTCTACTATTAGCTTCAATTGTAACCTAGTATTTGGCTAAACCAGCGCTTCAGAGTTCTCCCTTTATAGACAAGTGATCAAATATTGACCATCAACTTGTAACATCGGCGTCCAGTCCAGCAATCATCGTGCTCAAATGTTTGTCATGCCATGTGTTACATAAAAGGTAGCTCCAACGGTATAGGAAGCACAGCCACTACACTTTGTTACGTGAATACTTCACCTATCGACCGTAACAAAATAATTGAACCTGCAACCGACGAGGAAAAAAAAATAGAAAATGGCCAGCTTCAAAAATAGTACTAAAACCATCAATCCAATTCTAAATTGGAGCAGGAAAACAGTGGCTGAAAGCAAAATCCAATTGACCACCTAGTTTACATTTTAATACATGTAATTGTTCCAAAATTAAACCAAAAAACAAAAGATAAAAATATATAACAGCTAAAAATCGGGGAAAATTGCTCATCACGGAGAAACTATCTCAATTTACCAAAATCGAAATAGACTCCAGACTCTAATCGCGCCTGGTCCTCCTCCGAGGTGCAGCAGCGGCGGCATCAGTATCTTCTTTCTCATCCTGCTCTTCTTTCTTTTCACCGCTAGCTTCACCTTGGCTGTTAGACGTCTCAGCTGTTGACGTGGCACTGGTCGGTTTTGCCTGGAAATATCACAGCGTTTGCAAAATCGAATATATGTTACAAACCAAACCAAACGCTGAATCCGTCCAATTGTACGAACTCAAAACTAAGGACATTCAAGTATCTTTACCAAGGAGGGCAAGCAACTTACAGGCTTCTTCCCACCGAAGAGGATCTTGAAAAGGACTGAAAGGATCACAATTATGACGGAAACAATGACACCAATTGTGAGGTTTGGTTGTTTCTCTGCTTTCTCAATAAGATCCTGCATATATGAACCAAGCAAGACAATATATCATATATCAAACCATAATTGTAGGAAGTATCGCTGTATGTCTACAATCTATCAGTGGAAATATCTACTTACCAAAATTTGAGACTTTTGGGCACTCAAGAAAGGAATGTCGGCAATTTTGTAGAGAACATCAAACACAGTTTTCTGCAAACACCATGTGAGCCAAAATACATCAATAAAGAATCACATTACAAACTCAGCAAAACAAAACAACATAAGAATGGAACAAACAATTACCTGGACACCTTTGAGACCATCGGAAAGCCCAGAAGCAGCTTCCTCAGCCTTTTGCTTTTCCTTCTCAACTTCGAATTTCGGCTTCCAGGTCTTCACCCTGTATGACTCAGCAATCTTCTCGTCGCCAGCTATCAAGATGTTGTCAAACAAGATACCATCTTGCATGGTCCAGATCTCAATTCCGATAGCAGCAATAGGCTCAAAGTCGGGTCTATCGAGCTCGAAATAGTTAGGGTTAGCAATCTCCTGTGGCTTCCAAATACCCTTGTAGTTGGGGTTATCGATCATAGGGGCGTGCCATTTCCCCTTGTAGGCTGGGTTCCTCTTCATTGGCCTCTTCCACTCGCCACAACCAGGAGCAGCCTCACACTTAGGATTATCAATCTTAGGTGCCTCAAATTCACCATCTTCCTCATCATCCCAATCCTCTGGTTTAGTAGCCTCAGGGTCATCGATCTCTTCGGGCTCATCGTCTAACCACCCCTCAGGTTTCTCAGCTTCCTCATCGAGAATTTCCATGGGTGCATCCTCATCCCAATCCTCTGGTTTCACTGCTTCGGGATCAGGGATTTTCTCTCTCTCATCCCAATCCTCGGGCCTCTTATCATCAGGGTCGGGGATAGTCTTGGATGGGATAAGTGCTGGTTCAAAGTCCTCGCTAGAGAGAAAGTTAGCTTTCTTCTTCTCTTCGCCGTCAATAAGAATACGAACCTCATTGTTGGGCTTAAGAATGGCAGCGTAAACATGAGTTAGCTTGTCAGATGGGACCGAGGGTGGGTACTTGAGATGATGCTCAATATATTCTCCATTCTTTGGGTTCTTGTGCTTTAGAATGAAGTGGACCTTGTTTGTCGCCCCACATTTATCAGGGCCGAACATGATAGAGTAAGGAGATTCGTTGTCGAATTCCTTGGCGACCCATCCGGCCTCCTGAGGGCGGAGATATTTTAGATATGCACCACCGCACTCGAGCCCCTCCTGGAGGCGGGTTTCGAATTGAAGGACAATGGTTCCATCCTTGAAACTGACGGGCTCATCAAGCTCCTTAACTATTGCATACTTCTTGGCCTTCTCGCTCACAAGAAGCCCATAATCATCATGTCCCTTGCTCTTTGCGTGTTTCCACACACCTAATAACACATCACACCACGTATAAACAACTCCATGAAACCCACAATACCCTTAAATGTTTCGGCATATTAAAACTGTTGAAGCTGTGATATATACATCAGGTCCTTTAGAAATATTTAAAACGGATCGCATCCTCCCAAAACTAGGAAAAACCATTGCGAAAATTTCACAGGTATGGATGAATAAAAGATGATAATGACAGAGTACAAAAGAAACACCACATAAAAGATGCTCACGTGGATGATTTAGATATTTCAAAACCAGAATCTGAATTTGAAAATCAACAGAAACTCAGAAATTGCAATTTTAGTATGTTCTATATTAATGATGAGTAATCATAATGGGCATCATACAGGAATTCTGGGACCACTCTTTCCAGAGTAGGGCATTGAGGCAAGACAGAGACATTATAAACGAAGAATATCAAGAACAGGTATTCCCAACACAACCATTATTATTTTTTTTAGCTCATCAACTACCCACAAGGCCGATATATAATCCCAATAAAACTATATAGAGTGCAACAATTACAACTCCAATTTTTCCCTTAGCTGAAATTTCTATTGCTTCACACAATCCGGAAGAAGCCTCTATAAAGCCACTGCTACTACATTACTCAATGTATAACCGATAAGATTGAATATATGTGGTAAGCGAGAAGGAAACTGCATCTAACCTAAATGATTTGAAATATAATTACCAAACATGCAGACATATAATAAACTCACAGTTTTCCAAACAAGAACTCCATTTAAAGTGCCAAAAAATCTTCACATTGCTGATAGAGATATCTCACAAGCACATTTCCTAATAATAATTGAGGTGCACCCTAAGATATAGATACATATCCAAGTTAAAGCCTGGATTGTTGTTTGATGGTGTTTCTGTTTTGTAACATGTGATGTTCGATAAAAGCTAAAGCTCTTGCTTTTAAAAACCAACATCTGCTTTTTTAGGCTAAAATTCTGGCTTTTTTAAAACTGGTTTTTCTTTTTCAAATCATAATTAGGAGAATAAACTCAAATTCTAAATAAATGGATTCTTTAATCTTTTTGCCAAAAAAAATAAACCAAACACAATCCTACTCTCAAATCAACTTCTAAAATTTATCTACAAAAACACTAAACTATATCCGCATTGACAATCAACTTTTAAACGCAATTTAGAGAAGCAAATCTTGAAAACCACTAACATTTTTAAACTAATCTTAAATTTAGCCATTAGACTGCCCCGCCAACACGTGGCAACAACAACTATCAATTCAAACACCAAACACAGCTGAAATAGGTAATGCAGAAGTAGTTAACAGCACCCAAGCACATAGAAACGGAACAACAATATTAGCAGGGATGAACATATAAGTTTGCTAGAAGCCTATAGCTTTGAAATTTTCCAACGGGTATTTTTTAGTGTAAAAAATTTTAAAGCAGCTTTAGCACCCTATAAAACTTCCAACCTTTAGCCTCGATGAGTAATTTTATACGAGTTCAGCGCCCCCAATATCGTCCTCATATCCTAACCCTGGGTCCATCGTCCTCGATATTAACATCTTAACGAAACAGTCAATTGTACACAACAATATCTATCGATCAACAGTATATAATAAATTCATGTCCACATTTACAAACCTTGGTAATCTCCCTTCTCGGACACGATCCATTTCCCCTCAAACGACTCGTCAAACGACTCGTAAAAGATCTACAACATAGAAACACACAAAATAAAGATATAAACAATTACATACGCACATATATATATATATGTGTGTGTGTGTGTATGTGTATATATCTACGATTATAAAAATGAGATCTGTTACCGGATCGGTAGAAGCGCAGAGCTGAGAAGCGAACAAGGGGATCAAAATTAAAAGACTAAACTGTTGATAGAGCGTACGTTTAGCTTCTTCCATGAGTGAAGGGATCTGAGATCAAAATCAGTGATACATATATATATATATATATATATATATATGTACGTATATATATAGGGAGAACCGTAGGGGGAGATTGAGGAATTTATACATCAAAGTTGGAGTTGTTTCAGCCAATGGTATCGCGTGACACATGTCACGGCCCAATCAGAAAGGGCCACGTGGATAAAGTGCGTTGCTTTCGAAAAGATGCTATTACTCTTAATTGGGAAATGTACACTTTTGCCCCTCAATATTCTAAAACTCCTAAATGGCGCAATGGTGAAGATCTGGTTTTGGGCCGAAGAAATATGATTTAGCAATAAAAAATATTAAAATAAATTATGCAACTGCATTGTGCTATATTCTATTTCCATAATCTCTGAACTGTTATACTATTTTTAAGAGCATTAAATGTTTTATTTTATAAAAATTTATTTTTCATATTAAAAATTCATATATTTTAGAAACCGTTTACACCAATCTTTCTAAAAGTTTTGCTAAAAGCTACTAAAAATAATTATATATATTATGATAAAATATAAAAAAATTCCTTAATCTTAACCAATGTTTTAAATATTTGCTGAAAAAAAATATTTTTTAATAAATAAATTGTGAATAGTAAATTTCTCCATTAAGAAATCTATTGCAGCATTTCTAAAAATTTTCTAGAAACTCGGAAAAATAAAAAGGACTACTGTGGGACAATTCTCCCTTTTGATTTATAAAATGAGAAATCAAATAAAAGAAATTTTATTTTAGAAATATTGGTGGGAATGTTCTTATATGCTTGTATTTTTTTATTAGTCATTTTTTTAAATTCAGTTTTATTTTTAGTTATATGTAGGGGTCAATTGATGACGAAACAACAAATAAAAGTTCTATTGCTGATAGTTGTACAATTTCAAAGCGAAAGAAAAAGTGGGAAACTTGAAATCTCTTCGAAGAAATTTATGAGGATAAAATACTTATTAGATGTAAGTGTCACCATTATAAAATAGAAATTTCTGCTAATCCAATAAAAAACGAAACTTCTGGATTAATTAAACATAGCATGCCAAAAAGTTTCTCATAATATGAAATGAATCAAACACAATTATCTATTCAATCATTAAGTGATTGGTATTGCTGCTAGTTGTTGGAAATTTGATCAAAAAACATGTAGAAAAGCTATAGTTGAAATAATTGTAAATGATGAATTGCCTTTTAAGTTTGTTGAAAGGGAAGGTTTTAAAAGGCTAATGACAATTGCTTATCCAAAACTTTGTATTCCTTCAAGATTTACTGTAGCACGCGATAATTTGGAGTTATTTCAATCTGAAGCAGAGAAATTAAAAATTTTGTTAAAAAATTCATGTCGAAGGGTTTATTTAACTATGGATACGTGGACATCCATGCAGAAAATCAATTATATGTATTTAACAGCTCACTTAATTGATCTAAATTGGAAATTACAAAAACAACAACAACAACAACCACAAAATTTACTCTAATTTCTAGTCATAAAGGGACGCTATTGGTTTAGCTATTGAAAAGTGTTTGAGAGAAAGGGAAACAAATGGAGTATTCACCATTACGGTTGACAATGCAAGTTCAAATAATATTGCGATTGGTAATTTTAGGAGATAAATGCTAACTTGTATTCAAGTGTTTTGCAAGTTGAATATGTCCATATAAGATGTGTTGCTCACATATTGAATTTGATTGTTGTTGATGGTTTGAAAGATATATATGAATATGCTACGAGGGTAAGGAATGCAATTAGATATGTTAGGCAATCCCTTGCTAGAATAAAAAAATTCAAAGAATATGTTGAGCTAGAAAAAATTGAGTGTAAAAATTCATTATGTTTAGATGTGCCCACAAGATGGAATTATACTTATTTTGATGTCGAATGTGGCTAAAAAAATTAAAAGGATTTTTGATAGATTTGACTATGAAGACCCTTGTTTTAAAATAGATCTTGAATATTCGAAATGGGTAAAGAAGATCAGTAGTTCTGGTAAAGTGATATATGGGATTGACGGGAAAATTGAAAAAAGTTAGTATTTTATTATGGGAGTCTTAACGCTAAGGATTGGGGGGATTGTAAGAAATATGATATTTTATTTTTTTAACTTAACATTGAATTGTGCTCATTTTATGCTGCTTCTAATGTCTTTTTTCATGAGGTAGTTAAACTTCAATTTTTATTGGAAAAATGGAAGGAGTGATCAAAAAGATTTAAGTAAAATGGCATTGAAGATGAAAGAAAAGTTTGATAAATATTGGGGAGATCCCCAAAAGATGAATAAATTATTTTATTTAGCCGTGGTGCTTAATCTGATATACAAATTAGAATTTGTGGAATTTTTGCTAAAAGAAGTTTATGGTGACAAAACCGGGCCGATTATGGCAAGCAAAGTAAAGGATTTGTTGCATGATTTGTTCACTGATTGTAAAGGTAAAGTAGAACCGCAAATTGAAATCGTTTAGAAGATGTCATTGGTTCAAACACAAATGCATGTTGATGAAGTTGGTATGGGACAAGAATTATGGGAATAAGTGATGTTTAGGTTTTAAAAAAATAAATTACAAAGTGAAAATTTGGGTGATTAAAGTTCGTTAGAATTGGGAAAATATTTGAAAGAGGATTGTAAAATTGATAAAAGTTGTTTCTCAATCTTAGATTGGTGGAAACAAAATTCCAATAGTCATAGGTTTCCCATTATTTCATAAGTTGCTCGAGACGTGTTAGCCATTCCAATTCAACCGTGGCATCGGAGTCCGCTTTTAGCACGGGGGATAGAGTCTTGGATTCTTTTAGGAGTTCTTTAACTCCTAAAATGATATAATCACTTATATATACTCAAGATTGGCTTCGGTCATCAACAAGATATATTGATGATGATGAAGATTTGGAGGATATTGAAAAACTCGAAAATGGTAAATTTATCATCTTTTGAATTTTTGAGTTGATTATTTATCTATAATTTAAAGATATTTCGTATTTTTGTGTTTTTCTCTTACTATTTTTAGATTTATTGAAGATGTCATTGGACGCATCCTCATCAACATCGATGGAGCTCTAATCAATGCGGATGGATTCGTATGCATTTTTATTGTGTTTCGTAATTAATTTTGTATAATGAATTTTGTTTTATAATTTTAATTTTGTGTATTTTTTTTAGAAGAGTAGCTAATTTGCTGTTGTATTGCGCAATTACTTGCTAATTTTGGGCTATTTATGAGCATGACTATTGTTTTCAAGCTGCTTTCGAGATTAAGTTGCTATTTTTTGGGTTCTTTTGCCAATGTTATGACGATTTTTAAGTTGTTTTCATGTTGTTTTTGGGTTTTTTTATGTTGCTGCTTATGGGGCTATTATTGTTCAGTTGTTGTTGTTTCCAACTTTCCATATTTTTAAGTCTGTTTTATGTTGCATTAGGTTGATTTTAAGCTTATATTTGTTGTTTTGAGACAATTTTCGGGTTGTTTAACTTGTGTTAGGTTGTTTTAGTTGTGTTGTTTAAATATTTTAGGCAATTGTTGGTTTGTAAGTTGTAACTATAGTTTGTATTTTGTAAGATTATATTATTTTATTGGGTTATTTTTATATGTTAGACTACTTAACGAAGTTTTAGATTTTAATGGCGTATCTATATGCTATAGAATAGCAATGCTATTTTTTTTAAAAAAAAAATTATAATTTATTTTTAGCTTAAATTTTAGGATCGAAAAGTTGCCAAAATTAGTCTCGGAATCAATTCGAATTTTTATATTTAATCAGTTCGAAATCAGTACCATAGATTCAAAAATTCCAGATATCAATTTTGGAGTTGAAAAATTCTTGAACGGAATCGATACAATAGCGTGCGTAATTCCCACTCAAATTTGAGTCAACGAAAATATACAAAAAGTCAAACAACGGGAGGAGAGAGAGTATAGTATTCATGATCAAACAAAACAGGGTCGGGTGACTAGTCTCTCTTTTCTTTTGCCTTCTGTAGAAGTAAGTAGTAGTAGATCTACAGTTATACCCCACGACCATTCGACAATTTACTGATCGAATTTCTTTCTATTTTGGTGAAAATATTTCATCTCATAATCCTTCAAAATAGATAACCCTTCTTCTTTCTAGTAACCCAAACAAGGTAGTAGTATCTTTTTCTTCCATTTCTTGTTTCTTTCTTTAATTAATCATAAAAAAAAATAAAAATGATGGGCAATTGAGTATGTTTGCAATTACTCTTTATATGAAACACCACCCACAAGTCGTTTGATGTTTTCTCCAAACCAAAATTGTGCCTCTTATTGATCAATCTCTATCTTCTGTGTGTTATCTATCTATCAAATCAAATAAAAATCAAATCAAAATTCGATATTTGGACCAAATTAAAATTCATCAAAAACCATCTTTAACCAAACCCTCTCCTCACTGTTTCAATGGGTGGAGAGGGTATCATAGCTGATCTTGATAAGAAAGCCTCAAACCCAAAGCTCAAACTCCTACCTTTAATTGCTCTCATCTTCTATGAAGTATCTGGTGGCCCCTTTGGCGTTGAAGATTCAGTGAGGGGTGGAGGTGGGCCCCTCCTCTCCCTCTTAGGGTTCCTCATCTTCCCCTTAATCTGGAGCATCCCGGAGGCTCTGGTCACTGCTGAGCTGGCCACGAGCTTCCCCGAAAATGGCGGTTACGTGGTATGGGTAGCATCCGCTTTTGGCCCCTTTTGGGGTTTCCAACAGGGGTTTTGGAAATGGTTCAGTGGGGTCATGGACAATGCGCTGTACCCCGTGTTATTCCTCGATTACTTGAAGCATTCCTGTCCAGTTTTCGAGAATGCCCTTGCTAGGATCCCAGCTCTTCTATCTATCACTATTTTGTTGGCTTATTTGAACTATAGAGGCCTACACATTGTCGGGTTCTCAGCTGTTTTGCTTGCTGCTTTTTCTCTTTTCCCGTTTGTCACAATGACCGTTCTGTCGATCCCTCAGATCAGGCCTCGGCGTTGGTTAATTGTAGACTTTAAGAAAGTGAATTGGAGAGAGTACTTCAATAGCATGTTTTGGAACTTGAATTATTGGGATAAGGCGAGTACACTGGCAGGTGAGGTCGATGATCCAAGCTGTACGTTCCCTAAGGCCTTGTTTGGGGCTGTGGTTTTGGTGGTCTCTTCCTATTTAATTCCGCTACTTTCTGGTACCGGGGCTTTGAGTTCAAGTCCTAGCGAGTGGAGCGATGGGTATTTTGCAGAGGTTGGGATGCTGATTGGAGGGTCTTGGCTAAAATGGTGGATACAAGCGGCTGCTGCGATGTCTAATTTGGGGTTATTTGAAGCGGAGATGAGCAGTGATGCATTTCAACTGCTTGGGATGAGTGAGATTGGAATGCTTCCTGCTATATTCGCATCAAGGTTTGTGATTATCTTGCCTTATATGTGGTGTTTATTCTTTAAAGTAGCGTACTTGTAACCGCATTTTTTGGCGGGCATATTGAGGGCTATCTCAGAATGCAAGTTTTAAAACATTACCATGGTTTTTTATATGCACGAGCTTGAGTACATAACTTTGGAGGGTAAGGCTTAGAAAATGACATACTCTATTTTAACCATCACATGGGGTGAGAAAAACTTTGTCTTATTATAATGAAACTCCTCTTGTTAGAAAGACATGTAATTTCCTAGAGATGGTAGCTAACATGACACCACGAGGGCCAAGGTCATGGTTAATTAGTTCATGCTTGATTGCACCCAAAAATTACTAAGTTTTGGATGTGTTTATCTTAATAATGAAGGAAAATGAGGCCAGGCTTTGCTGGTGCTCATGATACCGCCATAATCGTGCTGGTTTCTTGAAAAGTTCACACATGTAGAACAGGTGGTATTTGATGGTTTAAGCTTAATAAGCTAATCGAGACAATACTTGGTTAAGTTATACAAGTGTGTGAAAGTTATATAAACTTCTGATGAGAGCCTGCAGAAAGTCTTTTGAATTCGTGATTGCGAATTATTAGTTTTTACAACATTGAGAAACAATTGACCTATTTTTTTTGCGGCGATTTTCACAGGTCCAAGTATGGGACCCCTACCGTTAGCATATTGTGTTCTGCAACCGGCGTTATCTTCTTATCTTGGATGAGTTTCCAAGAAATTTTAGAATTTCTCAACTTCCTCTACGCCATTGGGATGCTTTTCGAGTTTGCAGCATTTATAAGATTGAGAATAAAGAAACCGGATCTGCACAGACCCTACAGAGTCCCTTTACAAACATTTGGGGCGACTGTGCTTTGCTTGCCACCTGCAGTCTTGCTCGTTCTTGTTATGTGTTTGGCATCTGCAAAAACATTTTTAATTAGCGGTGCAATAATTGCAATCGGAATGGTATTATATCCCACTTTGGTTCAAGCTAAAGATAGGAAATGGATTGGATTCAACACTAAGGAATTAACTCATCCCAAAGAAGAAGAAGATATTGAAGTTCATTTGAATTCAGATGAAGCTTCAGTTAGCCTTCTTTCGGTCCCAACGTCTTCGATACCAGATGAAGGCTCTGAAATATCTTCTACAGAAATAGTGAAATTGAGGGCGAAATAGTTTAGTTAATTTATGTCTCATTTGTAATGTACGTCTTCTGTTTTAGGTCATACGATCTTTGCATTAACAACATGACTGTTGTTTGCATTTGAATGATGGCTTCTAATGTATACGCTATACATGATGAAAGAGCATGTCTTTATATGCATTAAAATAGAACTATTGAGTCCTAAATGATTGTGAAGTCGATTGTACCAGAAGCTTTACTTATCAGTTGACAAATCACGTATTCTGGCATGCTTCCGCTTACTGATAATGTTGTTTGTATCGGAGCAATGTTGCTTTGAGGTTCATAAGTTGAAGTGGTTATACAAAATTGAGTTACTTGGGTTCATTTTACATTTGTTAATAGTAGATATATGTGGTCATTAAACTGTTAGCACAATTTCATCCAAGTTCAAGTAACTTTCTCGCAGAATTGATCCTATCTCAGCTTATAGGAATTAATATATCAAAAAGTTTGACACAAATTATGACCCGCAACGGAATTTCTTCTTTCCTTATGTGGACTCGGATGCATGATATATGCTTCAAAAGTTAATTATGCTCGAATGTGTTTCATGTACAATAGGGCCGATTTCGGTAATGGATAACAGTTCTTCCAACCTCGGATGAGGTGTGCGCTAAATTTCTCTTGGTTTGTGCCCCACGTCTCATTCTCACTTTTCTCAAAATTATTACAATAGCAAGCTCAAAAGAAAAATCATTATAGCTGTATCACAACATCGATTTTCACAGTACAGCTAGAAGTTATGAATGCGTTAATACCACATGTACCCTTAATAGATAACATTGGCGTTACCATTAAATGGTTACTGACAATTGTGCTATGCAAGGTCATATATAGTGATATCATCCCCCTTGGTAGTTACTTCAACATTGTAATGATCATTAAACATACAACTGCTCTTTATCGTCATCGTTTGTGGAGCTTAGCTTTCGTAATTTGCAATTAGTATCTCATTTTTGCTTTCCGTAACAACAATACTATTAGCATAAGCATAAATGTTACCTTATAATGCTCTATGCAGTAATAGTTTGCATTATTATTCCCCGAATTAGATGGTCAATCCAATTACTGAACTACAATTAGCTCAATATAATAGATCTGATCAATTTTATAACCTTATAAGCATGACAGGTTATATTTTTTTTTTTAACTTGTGAATGCATTACAAATTTCCATTTTATAGTTCTTAATACAATTATAACTTGTAACAATTCTATCAGTGATTGTCTTATTAAATTGATCGTTCAGTAAGTTTCTCTTAATTCGTAGTTGACGTTTCTTTTCTCATCATTTTTTCAGACTATTCTCATCAAGATAAAACTACTCCTAAAAATTTGTACTTAAAACGTCATCAAAATTTAATGGTCATAGTTTCCAAATCATTTGGGTGTGAGTCACAAAATAAAGTAATACCACTTTGACTTGGATATGCTTAAACATACAAGGCTATATTGTCACAACCAAACACGGCCTTCTACTTCCTCAAAAGCCCATCTTAGAAAAGTCGCATGCTTCAATTGACTTGGGAGAGATTGTTGCGTCATGTTTGAGTGCATCTCTTTTTTACAAGTAATAATATATTTCAGCCCTCGCACCAAATAGGGGAAACAGACAAACCCTTGATCCAACACAGAATCGGGGGGCTTTGCTCGGATAGAAAAAGCAGGCTTTCTCAAGCTCGCACAGATAGAGAGAGAGAGAACGAATCGCAAATTGGACATCGACCCACTTCGATTCAGGTTAGTATCTCTCTAACCCCCCTCTTAATTCATAGATTAAACACTAATTAGGGCTTCATTCCTGATCAATCCCCAATTAGGGTTTCCCAATTTCTTGTATCGATTAAACTGTTAATTCTTTTCCAATTTAAGTTCTTTGAGCTTTGTCCGTCTTCTTGTTTATTGGAATGATCGATTTGCAGTTGGGTTTTCTTTTTTCCGTTTATGTATCAATTGGCCTTCGTTTGTTTGTGGATTTTATAGTTAAATCCTGTTGAAGTTGGTTGATTTGTACCTATTGATTGTAACTCTTTAATTCTGCACATTGTATGAGGAAATACGTACATTCTGACTTCAATGTTAATGTTATGCATATCAAGTTTTAACTTGGTATCTGGTTAATTATGGATGCTCTTTATTGTCACTGAGCTCAGATTTTGTACTAACCCTTTTTCAATGTATGGAAAAATTGCAATAGAGGCTTAATTTTGACTATTTTTTACCGTCACTTTGAATGTGCAGATAAAAAGTGTTAAGAGGAATTAATTTTTTCATTTGATTGGATTGGAAAAAAAAAATTTCTCACACACCCATGATTTTTTTAGAATGTAGCGGAAGGTTTTATTATTATTGTCGGGTGTGTTCTTATTTAGTACTACTTGACTTTAGGTTCTTATTTTAAGATGATTATTTCAAAATTTATCGTTTTTAAGTTGAGTTCTCCTTATTTTGATGTCAGTGTTATGTGTATCAAGTTTTAGCTTGACACTCAACTAATTATGGAAGTTGTGATGTTCTTTGAGCTGAACTTCTGTCCTTGATCACTTTTTTTTTTTTCCGGCAAAGTGCAATTGAGACCTAGTTTGTGCTGTTCTTTTGCAGTTGCTATGGATTTGCGGATGATTATATTTTACTACTGTTGTAGAATTTTTTTGTACTTGATTGAATTGAAAAGATTGTGCTTTTCTAACACCTGGGATTTACACGAAAGTTGATACAATGTGTGCGGTTCTTCTTTAGTAGTTCACGGTGGTTTTTTTTATGTTTGTTACTATTGATTGATTTGCAGTTCCGTTTTTCTTTTCTGTGATTAATTAATCGGGTTTTGTTAGCTTTCCAGATTAATCTTAATCATGTGGAATTTGTTTGATTTGTTTCTGTTGATTGGACTCACCAAATTCTCTTTATTGGAACATTTGAGCTATTGTGTTAATGACTCGCCGTCATTTGTAAAAAATTTAAATTTATACTTTCTTTGTTTTTAATTTCTTGTGTAAATGCACGTGGTGATTTTTACTATCCTTTTGCAGTTACTCTTGATTTTACATATGACAAAGCTGTTGTGGAATTAAGCTCACATTTGATCAAATTGAAAAGATTTGTATTTTCTTCCTTACACCTTCGGCTCTCGATAGTGTTGAAGGATTTATTATAAACTGGGAGGTTATAGTTAGTAGTCAGTAAAATGATGTCGAAGGGGCATTTCACCCGTATCGACATTGCTGAACTCAAAGCCCATATCTATCAGAAAATTGGGCACAAAAGAGCCGAGCTCTACTTCAATTTGCTGAATCGGTATTTCAATTCCAAGATTAGCAAGAGCGACTTCAGCAAGCTCTGCGTCCGGACGGTCGGGAGGGAGCATCTCTCTCTTCACAACCGGTTGATCCGTTCCATTATTGATAACGCTTCTCTCTCCAAAGTTCCTCCGCCAAAGGGCATACAAGCAAGCGACACTTTAAATGTTAAGATCACAAATGGGTATCAGAAAAAGAGATCACCTGTTAGTAGAGACCGTAAATTTAGAGAGCGACCAAGCCCATTGGGGCCGCTCGGTAAAACCAGGAGTCCAACAGTGGATCAAAGCCCAACGGATCTGAACTCTCTTGGGAGTAGACCACGTGTCGCATGCGTGGAAGAAGGCGAAGAGGTCGAACAAGTCGCAGCTAGTTCGTGTGTTCGGAATAGAAGCCCTATTGTGGCTCCTTTTGGAGTTACGTTGAACTTTGGTAGTGGCTGTTGTAAGAAGAGTGTATTCCAAGACTGCGCCAATAACTACAGTACAATGACATGTCAGAGTAGCAGAGAGCTACCCGATGATACATCTCTACGGAGTCGGCTAGAGCACAGGTTGTTGTCGGATGGGTTGGGGATTTCGGCAGATTGTGTTAACTTGTTGAATGATAGTTTGAATGCATTTTTAAAGAGGTTGATCGAGCCCGGTATGGGGCTCGCCAGGTCGAGATTTGGTATAAATGAGAACTTGCCTGGGAGTCGCACGCAAAAACCAGCCCCTTCTGTTTGTATGTCTATGTTGGATTTTCGTGTATCAATGGAATCGAATCCTCGAGTGCTTGGAGAGGATTGGCCGCTAAAGCTTGAAAAGGTTTGCTCTCATGCATATGAGGAATAGAAAAGAACTTAATTATTGGGGAAATAATTGATACATTTGGCTGATTCCCGAGCTTGAATTCTTGTGAGGTACCAGACATAATTGCCAAAAAGAAATAGGCTGTGGAAGTTTTCGATCAGTTAGCTAGGGTTACCCCTTAGATGTTAGCAATACAATTGTTGGGAGGACATATGTTTATACTTGAACTTTATTTTTCGTACCATTTTTACACCACCTTGTTTCCAGAGTTCCAATGCCATTCCTGAAGTGATACACTCTGGTTTCTTATGTATTGTGTCCTCCATCGAATAAAAAGTATTTCTTCTTTCTGAAATAGATGTGGAATTTCAATTATTCTCTTTCATTGTTTTCTATTTCCAATTATTTTTCTCCATTTCGAAGATGTTGTTGCTCCCTCGTGTTTCGGTAATGTTATCGGTTTTAGCAGTAATCTGGTACTACCTAACGGCACAATAAGGCGAGAAATTTCTTCCCTGTTTACTCTACTCAGAAGCACTTCATAACATCTTTTGACTTGGAAGTTCAATTCCAAGGTGTCATTCCTGCAGTTAATTATGCTGAATGCATCTCTTGCTTAATGTTTTATCGGGCACTCGACTTTTACTAGTCTCATGGTTAATGCTAAATTCCACTAGTGATCATTCTGACTTTTACTCTGCGATAAAGTGTAGGATTAAAGTTGGTCGTTTGAGTGGAGATTGAAATACCATGTTTGTTTTACATGAGAAGTGAAATGTATGGTTGGACGATATAATAATATTGGCCAACAAGTTAAGTACAACCTTGACAATTTTTAAGTGGAAGTGCAGGTTTTTGGTAGATCTTTCCCGAATCTCAACGAAATTGTTCTGTTTCCCTTTAGAGAAAGAGAATGGTAAATACTAGCCCTTGTCATGGTACATAATAATGTTTAGTGCAAGGAAATCCACACTAGGTAGACACAGCACAAATTGGCTGAATGAGAAGCGCTAATCAGGAATTTGAGCTCAATATATATTACCATCAAACATACAAATTCACATAGTTCTCAGGTAATATAGGGTTCTTCTGGTGCTTGAGTACGAGAGGGATATCTTTGCAATTCTTGTTTCATCAGCATCCAAAGTCATAGGCCACCAAGCCTTTTAGTTCTGGTCCATTCAGTTTATTGTTCTCAAAACTGTCAGAGAGAAACAAGTCATGCATTACACTATCATCTAATAACCGTTTGTTAAATGGGTTGTACATAACACAAACAATTATACAATGGGGCAAAATGCGAGAACAAGTTAGTATATAAACATCTTATGAGCCTACAGAAATCAGAAACACGAGACGCAACAAAGTTCTGTATGTACACTAGTAATAGAACTGCAAAGATGAGTGACAGAACTTCATTATCTCATTCTAATTCAGAAGTAAGCCATTACAAAGTGATCACCCCCAGTTTAACATCTAAGCTGTTAATTCACATAAAACAGTTGATTCACATTCATGCTAACATTCAGGTAAAGATAAGATGTGGTTCAAGTATGAGGAACATGTAATACTAATACCACAAAAACAATTCAACGCTGTCTCCATTAGTAGCATTTTTTGTTGTCAGGATAAATATAGAATCTAGTACTATCCAATATTGTTATATTTTCCACAGCCTAGTGAGTATATGAACGATCAAACTGTAAATGAGTCGAAACCAACATTTCGGAACAATGAAACAGATTGGGAATCTAGGATCATTTTGGAGCTTTTATTTTGCTATGGGAATGAGCACAAATGTTCAATAACACAAGATTACAAAAATACTTACTCCTTCAAGATAACTCTAATGTTAACACCAGATATCAATTGCATGCTTTACTGTTCATATGATCATATCTCCCAGTACAACTAAAACTACATTCATGAAGCATGAAAAAAATGAACACTATGACCAATTGCCACAGAAGCATTTTACATGCAAAATAGGGCTATACCAGTTGTAAATTGACATTTTGGACACAATCTTGGTCAGAGAGCAATAGTATTTGTTTGAGAAATCAATTTCTGTAGCAGAAAAATCTCCTCCTTATGCAAACAAATGCTCAATCCTTGTTAGTACAAATAAATTTTCCTCATTCAACTCACCCAAAATCGAATGACAATCAACTATTAGTAAGGAAACAAAACCAAAATGGAATGGCAATTGACTAATAGAAGGATGCACCTTTCCATTGGAAAACTTGCAAAAGGGCCATCAACTGGAATTGTACCACAGAGCTCATTATTAGACATGTCACTGCATTGATCAAAATAAAGGTAGCTTTGAAATCATGTGAAGGTAGCACTAAAAACTAAAAAGAAGAGTAAAGGTAGCAACGTTGGAAATGAAGTGAGGTACATAGAAAAACACATTTCCCCTATACTACTTACAGGACTTTGAGGCTAGAGAGAGTGGTGAGTTCTCTCGGAATTGACCCTGTAAGCTTGTTATTGTTTAGGCGCCTGTACACAACAAAATCACAGTGCCAACGGATTCGATATGAGTGAACCACAAAATTATCGCAAGTGTGTAATCAACACTAGGGGTGTGCATCGGTCGACCTGAACCGAACCTGAAAAACCCAACCAATCTTCATAGATAAAAAATTGAACCAACCGAAACATGTATTCAAAACCGAACTGGTTCGAACCGAATGAAAGAGTTTGGTTTGATTTTAAACCAAAAAACCGAAGTACAAAAGAAATGTAAAAAAAAAACATTTAGATGATCAAATTTTATGAGAAAGAACATACATATATTTCAGACGTGGAGAGATGAATAGAGAGGAGTCGCTTGTGCATCCTTGGTTCTTTGCCTTCACAACCCCAAGGGCCAAAAAATGCATTTATATTAAGAATAAATCCGGTTTGGTTCGGTTGAACCGGAAAATTTAATATTAAAACTGAAACCGAACCGATTTAACCGAAAAAACTGGAATTTTTAACTCCACAAAACCGAATCGAACCAACCAAAACAAGAAAAAAATGAACCGAATTAATTCAGTTCGGTTCCTAGTTTAACGGGTGATATACACACCCCTAATCAACGGCTTTGCATATAAGTTTACAGATAAATACATAAACTTACAGGAATCTGAGGGACTTCAAATTAGAAAAAGACTTGGGAATTTCTCCCTGGAATTTGTTGTCATACAAATCCATGCTAATTAGACTTTTCAGATTTCCCAATTCCTTTGGGATCTTTCCTCCTATATTGTTCCTGTAAAGCTCCCTGGAATAAATAGAGAGATAACACAATTTATTTTTCTTTGATCACATTATCAAGGAAACAAAGATTTTTAGAAAATCACTTATTTTGCTCAAAAGGCTCAGGAAAGAAATGAATATTCAAGCAGATATGACGTGGGAATTGTAAATAATAAAAAATCATGGGCTTACCAACTCATAGGAGTGTATTAAATAGAACTAAAAAGGTTCTTCTTTTGAGGAAAAGAAACTTTATTTTTCCATCCTTACAAATCCATCACAATTGAACACATATCTGATCATGCTGAAGTTGATAAATAATATACTGTGCATCTCCTCGAAAAGCTAAAGCTTTTAAGGTGATATGGTTGCACATCACATATTAGAATGTAAAAAATAAGCAAAAAATGATTAAAGCTAAAGATTTAATGTGCATCTCCCCGAGAAGCTAAAGCTTTAAGGTCATATGATAGCACATCACATATTAGAATGTACAACATAAGCAAAAAATGATTCATTTTACATATTAGAAAGTAAAAAATAAGCAAAAAATGATTCATTTTAAGAGAGAAACGACAGGGAATTAAGAAACTTTTTACTTAAAAGGCATAGGAATCAATTGATTATTCAATAGAGAAGTTAGTAATTCTACATAAATGCAAAACATGAGCATAGAAATATATAGGAGAGTGAATTAGCTTGTACAAAGAACTGTCCTTTTGAGGGAAAATACATCTATTTAATTTATTATCCCAGAAAATCCATAACACATCAAACACATATTCAAGAGAATTTCGAATACGAAACCAGGATCATACAAGTACTGGAGGTGCTTGAGATCACCAAGCTCAGGGCCCAAAGATCCTGAAATATTAGAATTGCCCAAATCCCTGTAAAAAACAAAATGATAAACACAAAATACAAATAATGAATTTTGGCATCTATCTATCTAATAATAACATAATAAAAGGCAAAAGTATTTTGAAAATTACAGGCGGATGACATGGTTGTTGGAGTCACAGGTGACGTGGAACCAGGTGCAGGGATTGACTAGGGTCGGATCCCAGCTCTGCAGAACATGGGCCGGGTCGGATAGTCGGGTCCTCAGAGAATGTAAAGCATTTCCTGCAAATTATAATTAAAAGAGCAAAATTTGAAACCCTAGAAACAACCCTCATAAAAATGCAAAATATACCCACTGAAAAGGGGGAATATAAAAAAAAAATAAAAAATGGAGAATTCAATTAAAGAGAATTAATTATTAGAGTGAGAAATAGATCCATCAACTACCTTCAGAGTTTGTGGAGAAGGAGGAGGGGGTTAGAGAGAGGGAGAGACAGAGAAGGAAGGAGAAGACGCACGGAAAATCCATAGAGAAAGAGAAAGAGAAAGGAGAACTATGTTTTCTAAAAGTGCAAAAATGGAGCACAGCCAAAAGGGTAGACAGAGATAGAGAGAGAGAGAGAGAGAGAGAGATTGGGTCAAAACAGTTCAGCTCCCTGAGTGTGGGGTATGCATACATGCATATAAAGATTAATAATAACACTGCTTACATGAAATAAATCAGTTTGTTTTTTAATTCATGAAAAATTTAGATGTATAAAATTTACAATTTATTAAGTAAAAAACAAAATCAGTTTAAAAGATATACAATCAAATAATATTAAAATTTTAAATAAAAAAATAAATTAAAATTTATAAATTGCAACTAGACATGTGGTAATTCTAGATGAGAAGAAGCCAAGGAAACCCCAGTCAAGTCAAGCTTTTGATCCCATCCCAACTTTTCCCATAACGGCTTTCCAAATTACATTATACACCCTTCCTTGCTATATTACAAGGACCTTCCAGGACACGCAACCACCGGAAATTGTAGTCATACCATCTTCTTCGATATGAGAGCACTTACCACATGTAATAATAGTACCTGTAGACAACGACAAATCAGGCAAGAGACTAGAGTTCATAAACACCCATCGAGACCCACCCCTATTCATCACTTATATGAGCGAGCTGCCTAAACAAGTTTATCTGTTTTTGTTTCTACTTTCTCTATGGTATGCTTGTGAATTGCCTACTTGTTGTTATGAGCTTGGAACCGCTACAAAGCACCAATAATAAGTTAAGCTATTAAAGTCTCAAAAAAACATTACAACTGAACCAGGAGGATAATATATTCATAGCATAACTGATGCAACACAGTAAAAAAAAAAAAATTGAAGTTTGCAACAATTAATAAAAATAAACTTCTAAGAATAAAGAACTAGGGAAAATGCCCTCATCAATTACACACAAAGGATCAACAAAAATTAGTTCGACAAGTAACACAATTTAAATGGACTCAATGGACAAGAATTTTTTGTCCAAACAAGGTTGCCAAGCCAGTACGATTTGAAGTCCTCCGACACTATATGCAAAGAACATAAAAAAATAAGAACAAATGATTGAACTATTTCCGTCTTCATTTTCATTTTGTTTGAACAAATCAGGAGACTCAGATAACCTTCTCCTTCTCTTCCATGTATTTCCTCTTTTCCTCTTCTTCGGCTTTGAGCCAAGCAGCCTGAAACAGATAGTTGCCACAACATACAATGGTTGAGAGAAAATTAAGAAACAAGAATTTTCACAAATCAAAAATAAGTAGATGAAAGGTAAATGTTGCGGAACTTTGATAATGATGTGATATAAAATGAGAGATGTGTAAAAGGAGAAAAGGGAAACTTGCCTTGTCTCGTTGAAGTCTAGAGAGATGCGGGCGCATGGAGTTCCCTAGGCTAAGGCCTCCCCATGCTTCCTGCAACTCTCTCTCCCTCATTTCTCGTCTAGACATTGCATGTTTAGCCTGATCATCTGATTTCTCCGCAAAAGCCACCTTTTCCTTCTCTAGTCTTGACTTGTGCTTAACCAAAATTTGATCCAAGCTACTTTTGCCGTCATTCTCCCACTCTGCTCGATAACCGAGTTCCTTTCTCTTCACTTTCACCAACGGTTCTTGCGAACCCTCGTCTATTTTCTCTTTCTCCAGCCTCGAAACATGTTTTACCAATGCTTTATCCAAACTTTCCCACTCTTCAACTACTGCATCTTTACGCCTATTTTGGTGATGCTGAGATACATACTCATTCCCCAATGACGATGCTTGGGTTTTTTCTCCTTCTAGCCTGTGAACTGGCTTTACCAGGATCTCATCAAGTCTGCAAGTTTCTATCTCATTACTTCCATTCCTCCAAACTTTAGGACCTGGACTTTTCTGTTGTACTGTACCGTCTCCAGTTTCAACTTCTTCGCCAGCTTTCTTATTCAAATCAATGTTCTCTTTGTCCACAGGCTTTACATCACAGCATAAAGAAGTTACTTTCTGTACTCGTGCTTGTGAAACTGAAGCCGCCATGTCATCATCAATCCTCCCCAAGTTTCTTTTATTCTTCGCTTCTTGTACTTCTCTCTCAAGTTTCGACAAATGCCGTACCAGAACTTTATCCAAGGGCGCATCAATTACATCTGCTGTTGCCCCCATATTCTGCATTCTGTCCAATTTCTTCCCATTTGGTTCGTATGGATTTGTGTCAGTCCTTTTTGCCTCTTCCATTTCCTTGTCAAACTTTGAAGAGTGCTTCACCAAAACACTTCCCAAGTCTGAAGCAGATTCAGCTGAACTTAATCTTTTTTCTTTTATACCATTTTTGTTTTCTAGATTCTCCTTGATTCCATCCTCTGACCCCTTCATTCTAGCCTCTTTCGCTTCTTGGACCTCTTTTTCAAGTCTGGTCAAGCGCTTTACCAGAAACTTGTCAAGACTAGGAAGTTCTGGTTCAAATTTTTTACTTCTCAGCATTCCAATGGATGATACTCTCCTGGAATTATTATCAAGCGAGGATGAGGCAGTATGATGATGATCTGTTAAAGAGCTTGAGCCAGGTTGCTCGTTATCAATCTCAGCTTCTGCTAGAGCTGCACTTAAACCACAAGTTGCAACTATAGTTGCTAGCGAAGCAAGTTCATCTTCCTGCAAATGCCTAAGCCTTTCCAGCATCAAGTCCACAAGTTTCATCATATTAAACTTTTCGGAGACTTGCTTCTTCTTGTTTTTTCTTGGTTTAAACTCGCTCATTACAGTCTCACAATTTAATGCAGATTCAAGTTCGGATCCAGTATCTGACTCATTCTCGGAAGAAAGCTCTGAGACATCCTGGAAATCTTCGCCACCAGTAGCTGGATTTTTGCTGATTTTTCGAAGAAGTTCCTTGAACTCTTCTTTGTTTATGGAAGGACAACTCACGAGCTTAATGAGCGCGGTTTTGACTGCAGCCCCCACTTGTTTATCCACTTCGAACGCAGTCTCAAAAGAGGCTGTGACAGTATGAGTAGCTGATCGTCCTCCATTATCTGATGAATTTTCAATCTCGTATTGCTTCTGAAGACAATCTGGCATATCGTACATGATCACGCCTATCGCTTTCGCGGTTTTAGAAGCTTCAGAGGCAGTTTTTTCTGCTTCCAACAGACAGGCTTCTGCCTCCTTACTATGAATTCTGAAGAAAAAAAAAAGATTATCTAATTACTCTATAAAAAGTAACAACTGCACAAAGTGTTCATACATTTTTTCTTCTAAATTTGCCTTTCGTATTATTTTTTTCTAACAAAAGTCATGATATTATGGTAAATTAATTATTTTTAACTTATATATATTTTGTTAAGAGATAATATTGTATCTTTAATGATAATACTGTATTTTTAAATATTTAGATTGATAATTTCACAAAAATAAAACTTAAGTTATTTAAAATAAAAATATTAAAAAGTTAAGGATTTATAATTTGCAATTGCTCACATATCTAGCACCAAACTTAATAAAATATTTAAATATCATATTAATTCTCAAGAGTACAAAATTAGTGCCGCAAGTTCACAGAAGTATCTCGAAATTTCTATATGGTGCATAAAATCCCCAATAAATGATAAATACAACACTTCTATATTTTTATGAAAAATTAATTGAAATAATTTCTTAATTTTTACTCTTATGTTATTATGCAATATTTTGTTAGATAATAAATTTCTGAATCACGTGTAGAGCATGTATGCATCTGCTAGTTATATTGAAAAAGCTCAGTAAATAATATAGTAACAAAAAACTAATCCCTCCATTTAATGGTTCTTAGTTTGAGGTTTTAATTTTCCAAATTACAAACTGTCGTTCGCTAATCCAAAAAATTGTTCCTAAGCAACCTGCATCCTTCAAGTAATTGGAGTTCCCAGCTCATCTAAAACACTATACAATGGAATATAAACCCAAAAATTTTCTACAGGTACTATACTGAGAAACTGGTAATATTAGAGAACTCATTTCTGAAAACCAATCAAAAGGGTGATTGTCAAAATTCTCAGTATACACGTGAACTACCTGGCTGCTTGAAGTATCCGGCACCAAGAAGCTTCCACCATTGCGGCCTTGCGAGTTTCCATTGCCTTATGAGCAGCCTCTCTAACTGCCATCTTTTCTTTCAAAACTTTCGAATAATGAGGGTTTGAGTCGCCAAGGGTCTCATCTAGAGTTGAATTCATGCCCCCTACCTCCTGCATTTGAGGGCAAGTTTATTATTAGATTATCCAACCTCATCATGTTAAAATTATAACTACAAGCCAATAAAAGAAGAAACTTATTCCTACCTGGAGTAGTTTTATTTTCCTTTTCAGATAGGAGTCCATTTTTTTCCGAGGAAACCAGTTGATAGGTGAACCTTTTCGACGGGGAGGTTTCTTTATCTGAGATGTAAATTTGTTCAGAGCACCCACACTTGACTGAGAAGCCTCTCTTGTTGCCTTATTCTGTTATAGTTATTAAGATAATGAAGGAAAAGAAAACAGATGAGAAGCAAATAGAGAAATGACTCAAAATGTATAGTACTATTCTCTATTTGCTTCTCATCTGTTATAACAGAAGCACAACGAGACTAAGCAGTTAAAAATAATACTATTCATCAAGTTAGGTCAATGCTGTTATAACAGATACAAAATGTATACTTGCATGAAAATGCTTGTAACCAATCCCCTAAAAAAAATGTAATCCCCTAAAGAAATGACTCAAATATTCTTGTACTTGTGTTTTTACACTCCATATACCATGGCTTCCCATAACTTAAACCGGGACATTTCAACCAAATACGAGTACAGAACTATGCGTCCGTATGGTATTGAAAAAGAGGCAACTTAAATGTATAGAAAAAAGGCAGCCACCAAACCTATTATTGATTGTTGGTTCCATTACAACTTGCATTAGAAATTGTAACAGCTCAAGGGACAAAAATCATTTTCAATATTGTGATTTCCCCCCCTGCAAATATCTCACTTAGCTTTCCCAAGAAATTAACACAGCTTCTCAAAATGAGGAATGCGAAAGAATATGTAGCATGTACTGCAACCTTCACTTTCAGTTTCCAAAAACAAGTTACAAAACACTTCTCGGAGTGTATTAGAAAGACAATTACACTATCACAAGTGTAATTAATGTGTGACCGATCAATACTCGCAGAATCACAAGCTCTTGTAAAAATCATAAATCTTAATCCAATTTTCTCACAAATAGAATTTCCAAATTGTAGAGTGTCGTAGCACGTGGTTATGGCATTCCCACTGGATTATATATTTCCAACAACTAAATTTTAATCTTATACTAGAGTGTAGTCCATGTTGCGTGTGTTATGATTTTTTTGTATCATATTAATTTTAATCATTTTATAAAAAAGAATTTATAATTTTTTTATATGACATCTTGCATTTCTTTTTTTCTTCCAGTTATTTATAACTTTATAAAAAATCGGATTTCATAAGATTATACTATGATAATGTTTTAACGAAAAATTAATATATATTTAGGTTAATTTTAGGTTTATGAAAAAATATATATACTATGATAATGTTTTACAAAAAAAATAGTGTCTATTTAGGATAATTTTAGATTTGTTAAAATTTTATCATGAAAATACTTGAAAAAATTAATGTTGATTAGGATAATATTTTAAAAATTTATGAAAAATCTTAGATTGAATCAATTGATAAAAATATTTATTTCCTATTTTGATTCTTCAATATAATTTTAATAACTTTTATTATGATAAGTTATCTTATAGTTATAAAGAGATATATGTTTACATCTTGGGAATAGGCATGATATTATAGGAAATTTAATTTTAATAAATTTTATTATGGTAAGTTGATTATATGTATATAATTTGAACACTTTCTCTTCTGGTAAGTTTTAAACGATGAGAGCGAATATAGTTGTAAGAGACAACTTTTATATACACTAGCGTGTAGCCAATGGCGGATGCACATAGAGGCAAAGGAGGCAGTTGCTCCCCTTTCCTTCGGGTCAAGAATTAAAAATTAATTTTTTTATTATTAATTTTTTTGAAATAATATAAATATATATATAAACCAAAAAATATATTTATTTTTAAACCAAAGATGGTACATTATGGTAGTCGCGCTGCACTCGTAAACTGAGGCTAATAGATTCAAATTCTTTTATTTTGCATCTTTGTTCCTTTTTAGCATTTATATTGATTGTTAAGAATGTTGGACTAATAATATTTTCTAGCATATATATGGATTATTATTTGTGTTATAATTAGTGATTACTATAGTAGTTTTATATTTATATTATTTCAAAAATATTTTCAAAAATAATTTAGTTGTATTACATTTTCCTATCTCAGTATCATTGTACATTTTTATACTCTTTCTATATAAATTGATCTTACTTATTACTTATTATGATTTATCAAAATTATATAATACTATTTTAATATCTTGATAAGGTTTATTATAATATATTTAAAAAAATTTATCGTACTTTTGATAAAATCTATAAAAAAATTTCTCATTTTTTCATTAAAGTGTATACAGGGCTCCAAACTAAATTATGACGCACAATTATACTTTTGATGAGTTGAAATGAGTACTAAAACTAATTTAAGATTTTCACATGTTAAAAATAATTTTTATTTTTTTATATACAAATTTTACCCTCCCTTGTTCAAATTCCTGAATCCACCCCTGTGTGTATCTCTCGTGCGTTGCATGGATTGCATGGAATTATTCATTTTTAAATTATTGGATCTAACTGTCAATTATGCCATTTTATACTATTTTTTGTCATTATCATCAGTATTATATTTGTTTTTTATTGTTTTACTATAGTGGCAGTGTAATTTTTATTTTCCACTCTTTCCATGAAAATTCTAAAAAATTACTATACATATTTTTCTCAAATATCATGAATTTAATATATAAATTTTGCATAACAATTATTATATTAATATATTATCAAAAAAATTCATAATATATAAATTTTTACCTATAAATTAACATTGACATAATAAAGATATAGTATTCCAACATAAATAATTTAATTTTTTTTGCGTGGTGTAATCTTCAACTTTTTGTTCCAATTGAAAGCTGATTATAGTATATGTTATATTTGTTCTTGAACTATATTACATTTAGTGAAACTATGATGATTATATTTTCAAATAAATTAATATAATTTTAATAAATATTATTTTCTAAGAAATTTTAGTTTGGTGGAATTGCATTATGATAAGTTTCATTACTCAAAACTCCCAACTTTGTGGGATATCAATTAGTTATGTGAACATTTATTACAAATTAAGAATGATAGTTAAAAAGGCAACTTTTATATAATTCTCCAACATAAATAATTTTCCCACATAAGTACATTTTATTATTTCAAAATAATAAATTTTATCATTTTGGTCTAATGCATAGAGTTGTTTTTAAATTTTTTTTTATATGTTTTCAAGAAAATTAGGTTTATAGAAACTATATTATAGTAATATTTTCAAATAATAAATATAATTTTAATTAATTCAATTGTTCAAGAAAGTTATTTTTTATAAAGTTGTATAATGACAAATTTTATTTTCTAAAAATCATAAATTAATGGGACACAAGTCGGTTAATTATGTGGACACTTTATCACAAATAAATCAAAAATAGTTGAATGAATAACTTGTATATAATTTTACAACATAAGTAATTTTAATCTTTTTTTAAACTATAATTCTTATTCTTTTGTTACAATCTATAGAGTCGGTTTTGGTTTCTGTACTATAACTATATGTTTTATATGCATTAAAGATGATTCGGTTTAAAAGATTCTATGATGATGATATTATCAAATATAATAATATAATACGGGAATGGATCATGGGACAAAGA
>MKEJ01048656.1:0-19111 GCA_001753735.1 Embelia ribes | reverse complement strand
GGTATTTTGGACATTTCACAACCCAAAAAGGTCATTTTTGCAAACTTTATTGACCTTGGGTTATTTTTGTAATTTCCTCCCTTATTAGAGTCATTTTGTCAAATTTCCCCATAAATAGTGACGACTTGGTTAGTAGCTATTGTTTGCTTAATAAGGCTTGGTGCGATTTTTCCCAAATTGAGAAAGATGTCGATCAGTGTATGGCCTCATGTGGGGGCATTCCCACCAGCTTTTTCTAAACTCCCTATTTTGAAATTAAATTTTTGAATGTTAATTTTAGAAGTTAAACAAAGCTGCTTTTCTCAACACAACCTAAGTTTTCAGCATTCAATTTTCAAAATACTGAAAACTTATTTGGTATTTAACTTTTCCAATTCAGTTTTTAAAGGTTTGAGTCATTTTTGAAAAGTAATTTTGAACATTTATTTTTCTAATTTTCATATTTTCAAATTCTAGGAGAAAAAATAAAGATGGACAATATGCCTAGTAGTATAAATGGACTTTAACTCTCTCTTAATATCTATTTAGGTTTACGTTTGTGTTTCAAATACTACCAAAAAATAGAAATTAGAATAGACAAAGTTTTGTAATTTACTTTTATATTCAAAACCTCACCACTGCCGTACCCTTCGTCAGATGTGCCCAGCGAGTCTGTTCGTTCTCCCCTTTGATGGGTCAAATCAACTCTTTTCGTCATCTGCCTTAGATTTCTATTGTTGATTGACCCAAATCTCCATTATGTATCGGATTTTGAGTCAATTGCACAACACGCGTCTGAACTGTTGTCAACATGGACAAATATTTTGATTCATGATTACGAGACCTGAGATGCCTATCATGTTAACAACTTCATGATTTGTATAACGTAAATGGTAAGTGAAAATATACAGAGTTATGAATCTCATCATTTTTATTTTCTTCCTTGCAGAGGTGGAACTGAAACCGTAATGCTACAAAAATGGCACTAAAGGTTTTCGTGTTTTGCCAAAGCGCCTCGACAATGTGAAAAAAGCCCGGTGCATACTAATAATAGTCCTGTGTGTTAAGTCATGATAGAATTAAGAGAAAGGGAAAAGATTTAAAGCTCCAGGACCAATTTTAGGGCTGAAATTTGATTAGCTCATTTGATTTTGGTGGTGAGCTAACCAAGGGTTTGTTTGAATGCACCTATTTATTTGTTCAGCTCAAGAAAACGATTGTATGTGTCCGGCTTAAAATTTTTAACTTATTCATGTCAAAATAGCAAATAATTTTAATTTAAAAGAAATGTAGCCAAAAATGTCAAACTTTTATGCAAAAAAATAAAATAAAAAAGTTTAAGATTAAAAATTGTAACTAAATAAACTATAGTATGTTAATTTCTATGGTTCTTGGTCTAGTATATGGTGTCATCTATCTATCCAAGTGACATTTTCTTCTGTATTATTTATATGTTGATTTTCCTAGTCTAATTTGTGGTCTGTTGTTTTTAAAATTGAAAACAAATAAAGTAGCAACTTTCGGTCACAGCCAAACCTACAATAAAGTGGATTTAAAATTAAAAACAAATAAAGTATGTGATATTTACCTACAAAACCAACTCAATAATTTTATCCAAGTCATTGTATAGAAATAAATTACCATATATGAAAAGTATTGCATATTAGAGTAAGAAATTAATTATGACACGCAGATTTCTAGGTCGGTACGAAAGATTTTTAAATAGATGAGCCTAAAATAAAAGTAATAAACTCTCTTCCTTCAATAACACGTATATTATATGCATGCATATTGTCAAAATCGTAGCTATTCTAGCAATCAATTTAGCATATCTATGTGCATGCATGCAAGTCCTAAGAAATTTTTTGCCATGTCTCCAATGAACAAGAAAAATGAATATCTTAATTGGATTATTAAGAATTCAATTATAGAAAATTAGTGTTATGTAAACAAAAGTATTTCATATATTATATTTTAAAAAATTGGGAATAATAACAATGTAATAAACTGCAAATAACAAATTGGAAATAATAGAAATTTAATATTAAATAATTGTAATAAAATGAAATGTATATTCGTTTTACAGCGCGGTTATACATGAAATTATGATGATATTTTCCAACAGAAGATATACAAACTCTTATGTGGTTCTATACAATATTTATTTTTTCCCTTATATAAAATTATGATCAATGAAATAATAGATGTTTTTATAGTTTTCAGTATATTTTTGTCAATATGAGGATCATTATTCACTTTAAAACATATTTCATATGGGTGAATCCTCCAACCCATTACTAATTATTGTAGTATAATAGTATTAACATACTATTTTAATTATTGCATTATTTATTTATTATTATTATTATTTTTTTTTTTGGAAAAGGTTTCGTTTGTTACTAAAATAATTGGCATAGGGAAAAATGGTATACACCATACAATAGACAAGTACAATACGATAGCTTTGAAACTCTAGAATGTAAGAGAATTACAAGGTGATGGTTTACATATTTTCACATGATTTACATTAATCTTCCTTTTAATTAAAATAAAACAATCTTAATATAGAAAAAGCTTAACCCCTTTTCATAATCACACTTAAGGTCATTCTCCCAAAGCCAAAGCTTTTGACATGTGTGAGACCATAATAGGTGTTAAAGCTTCAAAGCTACACGTTGATTGATGCTCATAATAATTGGTTCAAACAAATTATTTATTAGCAATGATACATATATATATATATATATATGCGATTGAAAGGGGTTGGTCCTTTAGCCGAAAGAGTAACAACCCATAACTCTTTGAGTGGGAGGGGACCATTGATTATGTCAACCTTGTTATGACACGTTAATCTTTTTTAAGCCTTAGGTTATTACTAGTATAATTTTGTAGTTATATATCTTACCCTTGAGAAGATTAAGGTCCATGTTTTGTTACTTTTTTTTGGTCATTGCCTCAAAAGGAACACCAATTAGCCCAATAATTATGGCACTTAAGCTTAGAGTAGTTGCCAACATGTGGTCACATCCCAAAAATAAGAAAAGAAAATGACATTTGGTTGCACCCAATATGTTAAATGTTTTATTTAGAAGTTCAAATAATTTATTTTCATCCATGTCGTATTGACTACTTTGTAAATTTAGGACACAACTCACCTCTCTTCCATGGGACATTATTGCACCCTATTCTAAATAAAGGGATATAGATATATAATTGATTCGATCACGTAATGGATATATTGATTTCTATAGGATAATAATTGATTTAGGCTAATGGGTTCGATCATCAAAACTTCTACTTTATAACATAAAACGCAACTTATGTGGAGGGTCTTCAAGTGCTTGTTTAGCTCTCAGCACTTTAAATTAGTAGATTCGAGAAAAAGTTAGTGAAATACTCTCCCCCTCACTTTCTGTCTAATATATAAATGAATTTTTTTAATAGCAATATCTTGAGATGACTATAATGTTTTGTTGTTGAAACAAAACAGAGCTTCTAATTGAGCGAGGTTACGAAATTTGAAGAATATTGTGGATTATGTGATGTCAATTAAGAGACTTGAAAAATGTAATTACCATAAGCACTAACTTGGTATTGATTAAGAGCCTAAGATTAGAAAATCCCTTCACAATTTAAAAACTTATATTCATATATATATATTATATATATTTTTTTAAGGGTAAACTTGTATTCATAATAATTACGCCCTTTGCCACACACATCAAAAATCACGTGGGTCAACGAAAATGACTGGGGTCAACGACGGCGCTTTGCTCCAATCGGACGGCCCACAATCCTCACCGCCATCATCGTGATCTCCACGTGTCAGCTTCTTCATACACCACAGATCCTCGGCCAACGATAATCTCTTCCAATGCGGGATATTCTCTCTCACTGGGTCCCACCGTGCCACCTCAGCAACAAGGGCCCCACACCCCTCGTCATCTCTCGCCAAATTGTGTGCGAAGTTGCATAGGGACCTCATGAGCCGCGAAGCACCGGATCCTCCCATGTGTAACCCGTACAAGAAATAAACCCCGAAATGGTTAAAAACATTTGGGATTGACGGGATTTTGAGCCATGGCATTAGCGTGTCGATAGCTCGACTCCCCACGCAATACGCATATGCTAGCTTCGACATGCCCTTCACTTGTAGTTTGAACACTTCCTTAGTATTCCACACGCTTAATATAGCGTAGCTCGGGGGTAAAATCCCGCTCTTAGGGTTCCACTTAGGAACGAATTCTTTAGGCATGGCCATGAAAGTGCCTATATTGAGTTTGTTACTTAATATTTGATTGATATCTTTTGGGAAAAATTCTGAGTTACTAAAGGCTTGACGATATACTGACTCAGCCAATTGTGGAGAGATTTTGACTATTGAAATTCCCGATCCTAGTGGTTTGTAGTGGGCATGAACGGGTTGCACTAACATGGTTGGGGTGCGGAACTTTAGGTACTTTTGTTTGTTCGTGAACAAGTTTATAGAAGGCTTGTTGCTGCAGTCTGTAGCCATGTAAGCATAGTTTGCACCGTTACTCACGCACCATGTCTCTAAATGGCTAACTAGTTTTGTGCCAATACCGAGCCGCCTGCAATGTGGGTTGAAAGGGTTGAAAAAAGATAAATAAATGTGCATAATAGAAAGAGCAATACTATTACAATACAATTAGAAACTAATCACATCCAAATATTCATCTTGTCACATCAGCAGAGGTGGGGTATATTTTATATATAAGGCTATCATTTCTCTTTAAGTTATTTTGTAAAAGCTATATGTAAATATTATTAGTTGACATTCTTCTCAATTCCTGTTATAGTTTTTAAAAAATCACAACACAAATATTTTTAATTAAATAATGATAACGTTAACTTATTACTCTCTATTAATTCATGAAAATAGAAAGAAAGTTCTAATATATGCATAAATTTTAGATTGGGTTTGTTTTATCACAAAATCAATCTGATTATGATTGAATATTCTAGACAAGTCCTATATGCAACTATCAAGATAATATGTTAGACACACTTACCGTTTAAGATCTTAGTTGTAAAATTGTGACGTGATATTTAAAAAAATAACAATAATTGGGGTATTTAGGTATAAAATGTGCAGCAAACAAAAGAGGGAGAAAATAATTTTAAAATAGAGTTAGATATTGATTGTTATAAATTTTGTATCTTCTATTACTTTCGCTCTAATCATGACATATGTTTAGATAGTCTTTTGATAAATATCCTACAAATTTAGGATTTCTAAATAAAAACATATCATAATAGAATTTCACCAAAAATAAATATGTTCGCAAAAAAAAAACTTATGGAAAATAAATTATTTTATTTGTCAGTATTACCATAATAGAATTTCTCTAAATCTATTCTTATTGGAAATATATAAAACATATATCAAATTTGATTTTATATATGAGAATTAAATGATGAATATTATAATTAAAAAGATAAAAAATTCATTTATAATGGAGAATTATATATAGTCGTTCATTCAATTATTTTCGCTTTATTTTTGACAAATTTTTGTATGATTAATTAACATATGTCCCATAAATTTAGGCTTTTAAACAATAAATATCATAGAGCTTCGTCAACCTAAACTTATTAGAAAAATAAAACTTATTAAATTATATTATTTTATTAAAAAATATTACCATAATAAAATTTCACTAAATATAATTAAATATAAACCAATTAAGAATAAATTAAAATTAAAATTTTTAGTCTTGTATTCTTAAAAATAAATAAACTTATTTGTCCTGTATATTGAATATATTTTATTAAACTTTTTCGTCTCATACTCCTAAAATGTTGCTATGCAATAAATAATTAAAACAAATATAAAACTAACAATTTAAAAATAAGACCATTACTTATACTACTCATGCAATGCACGGGCTACATGCTAGTAACAGCATAATAAATAACAAACACACAAAATTTTTAAATCAAGACAAATTCTAAATATATTAAATTTAGTTAAAAAAACAATCTCAAAATTTTTCTTCAATTACAATTGTGAAAGTTGAATCAATACGCTGATGGGTCTAACTCCTTCTAATAATCCAAATTTCATATTGAAATTGGATCAGATAATCTATTTTACAGTCATTTTAAGCAACTCTTCACATGGTCTTTAAATTAAATTATTAGTAATGATTACAATAATTGTTAATTACAATTAAATGTGGGAGTTACACAAGCATGATAATTTGAAGAGCATTTTAATTAAAAATAAGGAAACTCTTATAATAGAGTTTCAACTTTTATCTGTTGTTTTTATGATCATTGAAATTATAACACTTATTTTAAATTTAAAGTTATTTGTAAATGATGAAAATACATGAGGTTACCACTATTTTATTTATTTTGGTATAAATTAATTTTTTTATGATTTTTAATGTTGATATTTTCTCTTATTTTGAGTGTTGTTGAATTTTAAATATTAGCAAAAACTAATATAAGATTCTAAATATGTCAATTTTTTTCAAATTTTGGGGGCTAAGATTATCAATTTTTCAAAATTTGAGAACTATTACTATTGTAATTGAAACTAAGGAGACCGAAAAGAATTACTATTAAAACCATGGCGACCATTGTTGTTATTGTAGAGGATATTAGATAAATATTGATATATATATTTTTGTAAAATATAATATTACTTCTATTTGGTTCAAATTATCAACTTAAATAATTATAATTTTGTAATAGTATGAGGTATTTTCTCATAATAAAATGAAAAAAAAATTAAAAGCTTTCTCACTTTTAGAATTGACTTGATACTATAGCAGAAAGATCACCAGAATACTTTATGGAATCCGAGTTGAAAACTACTCAAACTTGGTTGATTTACTTCACGAGTTGAAGCTTCATTTTTGAGCTTCAACTCAGCTTATTTACAAATAAACATGCCTGAGTCGAGCCCTTTATAGACTGAGCTGAGCAAGTCTTTTAGCTATACATTAGATCCTTTCACAATTTTTTTCAAACAATACATATAATTTTCACCAACAAATGTCAACTTTAGTAATATTTTGCACCTAAGTCTAACTACTGTTGTTAATTACGATTCACATACAACAATCAACCCATAAGGTATGTTAAACTAATTCATTTGTACAGATATGTCACCATGAAACGAGTCAAACACTTAACAAGCTTAGCCGGAGGTCTAATTCAAGATCCACTTGTTCAGCTTAAGTTGAAGCCATGTATTCTCATGAACTTGGCTAATTTAAATCCCTTATTCTTGTTCACAAGGCCATGCTCAAATTTCGAGTTGCTGAATTACATAATAGTAGCAACCATCCTCTCAGCATCGCCAACTATAAAACTGAAGCTTAATTGGTGCAACAAACAAACCAGCACCGCACCTACATAGCTAATTACCAGGAGAGAAGGAAAAGCTAACGAGAACAATCTAGTGCACAGGCGGATCAGGAGACTCATTACTTAACAAACTGATCAAACAACCAGCGAAAAGAACAATATCAAGCACATAATTAGCGAATCAAAAACAAACCTTTGCCAGAAATATATAATTGATTTAAGTAGTAGCATATACGGACTGCAGGCTCCACAAATCATATGCAATAACTCGTCAGTGGAAAGCTTATGCATGATAGATTACTCACTTCAAAGCATAAATAACTAGACACAAATTTTGAAAATAAAAGCGCATTCGTCCAAAGAGCAAGCCCACAAGTCAAAATCCTCACACAACTATAGGAAAACATCTAAAGACATGCATGTCCTTCAGCATTCTTGATATACTTAACAACCACAGCAAAGTTAAAAAGAAGAATCTTTATATCTTGAGCAGGCAATAAAGGAGGTTGCACTTCATTTAACCACTTCAGGCGGATCAGAAAAATGCTTAATTTTGCTTGGGACCACCATCACCTCCTTCAAATTCAAAAGAGAGAAGTAAATTAAATAGAGAAAATAACTCAAAATTCAATACGATATTCTATACTCGACTTCGCTGAACTAACTAATTTGGTGCACTTCTCTTTCAAATGATGATAGGCCTTTTCTTGAATATTAATCACTCCACCGAGTGACACGTATTGCAAAATATATTCAAGCGTAAACTAGAGGCCTAAATGTTACACACCTAATAATAGGAAAATTGGGGTTTGTTCGGTTCAACTAGAAACTGAGACAAAATTAGGATTAGGTTAAGAAAAATCTGCAAGTTATCCACATCAAAAGAAAAGTAAAAATCACAAGCATCTGATCTCAATCCTTATTTCAAAAATAAAGGGGATTAAGATACTAAGTATTAACCTTTCTTAGGAACACCACACGTTTTATGAGAAGTAGCATCGGAGCAGAAAGAACAACGGCGAGAGCTCGAGCATCCGGTGCAGGCTTTCTGCCCACCCTCAGGCACCGGATCGGGACTATAACTCATTGATTGTCAATCAGAATCTTCATAAATTTCACCATCATCTGACAGGTCATCAAAAGCACGGACATCAAGCTGGTAGCGTAGTATCCCCCCAATCCCACCAAACCCTCTGCAAAACTGTGAACCCTCTTGCGATTTATTTGTCACAAACTCCAATGTGCAACCAAACTTCTTATACTCATTTGCAAACCACTCGAGAAGAGACATCTTATCCTGAACCTCCAATTCAGCACCAGTAGCCGGATCTCTGAAGCTGCTCTGATCAGCCTCCTGTTCTTTGTTCAAGTGCTTAATTACAATTTCACCAGTAGTGCCATTCTTTAGCTCATACCTAGTAATGTCCAAATTTTCCCACACAATGAGTATCTCAACTGCACCCATCTCAAGTGTTTTCAATGTATCCTCCACCCCGAAAACATACTTGCCAGTATCCTGACTGATCTCCTCAAAGTACTTGCCTATCAAGCGTTTCTCCTGTATAAACTTCACATTAGCCAAAATCTCCGAAGAGAGCTCAATTGCCTGGTTAAAACCGTTTTCACCGCCATAAGAAACATCAACAACATTCAGAATTTTGGCCCCCAAACGAGGATCAAACATATCTGACTGACTAAGCTCAGTTTTGAAGTCAGCTGATCCAGCAAGTATTAACCCTGAGACATTAGGTTGACTCGTGGCAGGGTTAATAAAGAACTGAGTCGCAAGTTCAGCAGTCTTTCTCACATAGTTGTGGCGCTTCTCCATGCGAAGACGAGCAAATCGAAGAGCTGATTGCCCACCTCTCCCGTGCTTCTTCGGAAGGTCAACAGAAAATTTGTGAAGCACTTCTCTAGTGTTTCCGCTCAATGTCCCAAACAGAGTCCCATTTCCATCCATGACAATGAAGCCGAACTTGTCATCTGATTCTAACAGTTCGTTAAGAGCTTCAGTGTGGAACTTGTTGTCACATAGATACAGAGATGCATTGATTGGCCTAAAAGGTTCAAAGTCAAAAGTGACTTTCTTCTCCTTCCCATCCTCAGTGACAATGGTCCCAGTGTAAAGCACAAGACCATTAGGAGGGACTTTGTTGTAGAGCTTAAGCCTTTGCTGAGCAGAGGTTATAGCACCAAGAACTGATTGACGATTGACCCTGCTCTTAATGTTTGAAGCAGTGCCAAATTCATCACCCAACATCTTGGTGACACGAGAGATCTGATCACGAGGTGGCATGATTAGAGAAATCATGCTGGTTCCGTTACCTCTAGCAGCTTCCAATGCCTTGATTAGCTTCTTGATCTTCCAAATCTCAATGTTCTTATCGGTTTCCTGAGCATCGGCCATTGTCAGACGAGAGAAAAAGCTTAAAAGGTATGGCACGAACCTGCAACAATAAATTCAAGAGAGTAAATCATCTTCACCAGACAATCATTACTGAAGGGTCCAACTAGGTTTAGATCCGAAAAATTTACAAGAAAAGGTCAAATAAAAGGCCATGAAAACAAAATTCAAAATTCTGAAAGCAAGATAGAATTGAGAGTTACAACATAATATTATGTCCTCAAAAACAAGCCCCCTAGAAGGGAAGCATACTAGCATTTAGATCAAAGAACTCAAAATTTTAAAGAACTCAATTCATGTCCAAACAATTGCAGACCTCAAGTATAAGGAAGTCAATTTAATTAACCAAGCCCTACTAATATGAAGCTAAAAGATTTTATTAATGTATTACAAAGAACAAACTCCTACAAACTCAGATTATCAAAAAAACAAAAAAAAAATCTTTCAAACTCACCCCAGAAAAGTTTTGTGACATCAAAAACATAAGTAACATGAAATTTCTTATATAATTATTTCATTTTGAGAAAGCAAATGAACTCAGACAGGGCAAGAGCATAAATATCAAGAAGGAACAGGCAGAATAAGATTCTTCAAACCTTTAGTCTACAACTAGGCAATAAGGTATAACACCATAACAAAATTTGGCTATTTCAGTATTAACAGTACTTCATAAGATTTAACAACACATAACCTCAAACACACATTTGACTGATCTCCTACACTTATTTCTAAGGATGCAAGTACTACTAAAAACAAGCTCTTCTCTTAAAGATAATCCAAAAAACAGCTAGAAGGAGAAAACACAAAATCGGTGCAGATATGACAATCAAGCAATCAAAAGATTCACAAATGAGTGCAAGACCAAAGATGTATTAATGGGCTACTATACAGGGCTCAAACTACAGAATTGCCAAAAAATTCAAGTAGCAAAACTAGAGTTGATTACAGCATGAGGAGAAAAAAAGGGAAATGGCAACTTCCCATTTAAAAGTTTACACTTTCACATTTGAAAACCGTAGGCATGGGAGGATTTTAAGACAAGCATACCACGAATTAATGACAGAAACTTGCAGTTAAATGCACACAGAACATACATACTTACAACAGTGACAAAATGCACAAACCACAGATTCTCAGTGCACTTTGCATAAATAAGTGCCTTAGCAGAGACAAAAAGCCCCAAGATACGCATACATTAAGGTAACTAACAAATAGTAGGAAAAAGTTAATTGGAACATGATAGAACAAAATTCCAGTAAATGCTATAGTAAAGAAACTATAAGCACGTGAAGGACCAGGCAATTGAAAGGCTGTCATGAGCCCAATACACGATTCTCAACACCTGTGTTGACCTAATATATCACTGAAGCAGCATTCAGAATGGACATTATATAACTAAATACAAGTGTGGGCCTGTGGGGTGCAAACAAAAGAAAGTCACGTCAAGAAATTTAAAAGAAAGATAAAAATTAATCAGTGTGCACAAAAACATAGCTTATCAGGTTATATATTATCGCACATACTGCCAATACGATTTTTTTGCATATCGTAGCATATCATTGGGCTTGTTTGGTGGGAGCTTTAAGCTTAAACTTTTTTGTTTTTTCGTGTTTTGATGACATACAGTTGGCTACTCAACCTTTAAACTGATCTTCTTTTGCTGTTTTAACTCAGAAAATAGATTTACAAATTTTAACAAGATATATCCAGCTTTTTCTTAATTTAAGGGTTTGTTTGGTTGTAGCGCTTTAAGTGAAGCTTTTTTGGTCTCATGAAACGGTCAGATGCAACCAATTTAAAATTTTTAGCTTATTTAGGCAAAAAAAAAAAAAAAAACCACTTGTAAAACTGAGTCAAATACAGTTCAGCTTTCAAGCAAAAAAACTTCTTAAAAGCTGCAACAAAACAAGCTTTTAAACAAGATAAGTTTTGGCTTAAGGCTACAGCAAAATAAACCATCACCATATCCATCTAACTGTATCTAACATCACTTAATCTCACAGTAACCTAATCCAATACAACTCATCAAAAAAGAAATCAAATCCATCAGAAACATCAAATATAAAACAAGATCTGATGGGAAAAAAAACAATTATTCACATCCTATGAACAGTTTCTTTCAAAATAACAAAACCAAGCATAAAGAAAGCGAATTTAATGCTAAATCCCCGTGAACACACTCATAGATAAACGCATCCAAATCATAACACAATAAAAAAGCGATCGAAATTTCATAAAATTGCAAAAACTTACAGCTAAGCTAACCGAAACAGATCCGATAAACAGAGATAATACAAAAATTATAAAATTAATAGAAAGATAAATGGACGAAGGAGATCGAGAGTGTTACCTGAGAGCCGAGATGCAAAGAGCGAGAGAGATTTCTGAGTAATTTTGTCTTTACTTTGTTGTTTACATATATATAGCGGCTAGGGCTGCTCTCGAAACCCTATCTAGCCATGGTTTGTTTATAACCCTCTTGGGTTAACCTTGGTTAGACTTGGCATGCTAAAACCTAACCGTGGTCAACAAAGGCGGTATATATACAGTTTCTACACTGATGGCAAACTCTTGGGTAATTGTAAGTGAATACCTGCGATTTGTTTAATTATCAATAAACACCCCATTGTTTCATTTTATTTTATTTTTATCAATGATCCACTTTAATTTTCCTTTAAGTTTGTATCAAATGACTTTTTTGCCCTTTTAGAGGTGTTTATTAGTCATAATGGTTGATAATCTTATCTTTCTGCAATAATTTTGCGTTACCATTCCATATTTTTTATTTTAAGGATTTCTACCTAAATAACAAATTTAACTAGAGTTTCCATCAATTAATTATATGCTTTAAAATTCGGCCATCTTCATCTCATTTAACTATTATTTTCTTATGGAGTGGGATTTTAAACATATCTATTCGTAAGAATTTTCTATATACCACAATTCTAGGAGAGAGTGAGTTATTTTTTATTATTACATTTATTTCTTTTTCTTACGTATCAATACTCTCTCTTCTACGTGTCAATATATGCATTGTGGTATGTAGAAAACCCCTACATATAAGTATTTATACTGTAATGCACGAATCTAAAAAGTCACTTCAAATGAAATAGAGCGAGTAATACATAAATCACATCAACAAACATTGAAAAGAATAGAATTGCAATATAAACCTAAACACGAAAAATACTAATATTGCAATAAGAAAACAGTAAAAAAGATACGAAATCCACCTGCCAAGCTCCAAAAACAATCACAATTGCACGTCAGTAGTATTTGGAGAGAGATGTTGTACGCTCACGCTATATGGATTTAAAGGTACCAGGTCGGTTGCAATTGGGCCTGAGAATGGAATGATCAGTAGCGTGATAAGTTGTTAAGTATTGCAATTAGAGATGAAAGGAATAACTCAACGGGCAATGGGTTCAGATATGGTGTATCATATAAAATGATCAAATGGTCTAATTTGTATATAAAATTCGTATTATCTTGGCACTTAAGAAATTATAGGAAAGGAAGCACCAAGTAGGAAAGAGATTCGTCACAGTGGTGGTCTGTTGTGGTGGCCCTCCGCTAGGGCATGGAGAGAAGCTTAGTACCGAGAGTGATGCAATTAGAATTAAGAAGAGAACGCATAGTCTTCTTTATCTTTTTCCTTCCCCTGTTAAATTACTAAAATGCCTCTAAAATAAACGGAAAAGTTAACAGATGGAGTTACTTGATATTTTACAAAAAGTTGAGGAAGGCCATTGATAAAAAAAAAAAAAAGAAAATGAAAGAAATGAGTGCTCATTGATAATTGATTAAACCTCAAGGTTGGTGATGATATTTGGTTCGAATTCTTAACATTTATCTATTATATATATATATATATACACCTTGTGTTGCCTCCTATTTCTAATGCCTCCCTATATGCTAAAACAACTAAATCTTTTATCTCCTCCTATCTTACTTTTCATATTCCCTACTTCATTGTGTATATAAATTGTCGCGATCATCACACACATCTTAGAAATCACGAAATAAGAAGGTTTGATTTAAATTTATACCATAATTTCTAATTCAATTTATTGTGCATCTTCTAATCGATCTAATTGGAATTCGGAAGGTTAGAGATGGATATAAGAAATGATGAATATATTGAAGTCGAAAACAAACCCACACAGCATTTGAGTTACTATCAATTACTGTAATTTTTGCTTTACTTGTTTGTTTATATATAGCGGCTAGGGTAATTCTCGAAACCCTTTCTAGGCCCTGGTTTGTTTATTACTCTTTTGGGTTAACCTTGGTTAAACTTGGCACGCTAAACGTAATTGTGGTTTACAAAGGCGGTATATGTATATAGAGGGCTTGTTTGGTTACAGCTTATTAGTTTCAGTTTTTCAACTTATTTGCTTAAATATTGACATCCTATAAATTCGAGTGAATTTTGTATTTTTAATAATAATATTATGTGTTGCTTTATAATATTATTATTGCATTGTATATGCGTTAACATAGCGTAGTTGTGCAGTATATTGTGTGAAATTGCGTAGTGTAGGGTTTAGTGTTGAGAAGCATGTAAAGTTGGCATTGAGAGGCATTATATTAACACCTAAGCATTTGATATTGAAAATAGATTTTTTGGAGTATCCAACGCCTATCTGACAGTGGGATCGGGGGTCGAACCTTTGCTCAAAAATTCCAGCAGCCTACGTCCGAAGGGTTGTCCGATGGGTTGTCGGACAACACTGAAGTTGGGCCCCACAGCTTTATTACATTGAATGAGAGCCATACCTTTTCATTCTAATTTTAGTGTGAGAGATTTTCTAAACTTCAATCTCCTCGGCCCTGTATCATCTAGATCCATTACCCATATGCTCAAATAAATTATATATTCTCGATCTACATCGCGTAGGCTTCGAGAAAAAGTAAGTCTTGTTTCTTATCTTGTTCATTGGTGTTGTCTTGACTTCCATGTACTTATTGAACGTCGAAACAAACTTCATATTCTTATTCCTTATCTCGCATTGACCATTTTTTTCTATAGTTGTGTAGCGATTGGTGTTCATTTACTAGATCAATCCGCGGGGTGAAATGAAGAGGATTCAGGGGGTTGTTTGACGTGGCTTCATGAGACTAATTTTTTTTTATGTATGAGGTATAGTAGTCAACGAACTCTAATATAAACTTGAAACTACCATCGTATGTTGATGTGAATGGATACGTCTTGTATGCATAGTTGTATCCATGGTTGTTTCGTAATTATATGGCATAGAATAAATATGATTTTATTAAATGCATAGCTTATTATCATAATTTATGCATAGCTCATTACCATGATTAATGCATAGTTGTATATCATGTAAAATGCATAGCATTGCATTTATAATGGCATGGCAAAAGCATTTTTGTTTTATAAAAGTGAAGTTTTTAAAAGGAAAGAAGTCGAATTGAAAAGGCATTGTTTTAATTTGAAAGAAATTTTTTTGTATCATAACATATGTTAAGCATTGGTCTTTTTCCTTTCTTTTCGGGACTTATAGTATCGCCCTTATAAAATACGTAGAAAGCAATGAGGCTTACAACTTTACTGTGAAAATCGAAAAACCTGATTAGGGATTATCCATTGATTGCGTCACAATGCAGGTGGCAAATCAATGAAGGCTTTGGCCGCATCACAATGAAGGTGGCAGACCTTATCAACTTTATAAAATGCATAGAAATATTAGTCCTAACTTTTATAAGCGTTGGCGTAGTTGCATAATCTACGTTGTAGCATGGGCGTGCATTGCATTCATGACCATTATTACATTCATGCTCATGATATTATTCTATATATGTTGTCGCATATTCATTCATGTCATACATATAGCATAATCTCTCTTTTATTGTAGGGTTAATTGACTAACCGTATACATTCCATTTTTTTTTCAACAATGCATGGTTTTATAGGTGCGGAGGCAGGCACAAAGTATCGGTAAATGCTCAAGCTGTAGTTGTAAATATTTTTGGCATATTTATTGGATGTATTTGGGATAGGCGCAAACTTTTATCATGATGTATTTTCATATACTCTGTTGTAGCGTACTCTGATATAGCAATGTAGTGTTGGCGAATGTATAGATATGTATGCCTCTATCTTATTCATTTTGACAAACATTTAGTTTGTAGTGTTGTTATAAACTGACTGTTTACTTTTATTAGATAAAATTGTTAACATTTCTTTTCCGAGGTTGGTGCTGACCTTATTCATTTCTTTTATTAGCGTTGTTTATACATATTATTGTATGTTGAATATATGTATATGATGTTGATGCAAATGTTATAGTTATTCTAGTATCGTACTGCATTGGTGATTAGTTGCGTTGGCAAGATGGTATAGATGTGTTGTAGTTTCATTTATTTTCTTTTATTTTCTTCATGAGTTCACGTTTCTGGGTTTCTCAGGATTCGTGGCGTGACAGTTTGGCTATTCAACTTTTAAGCTGAATTTATTTGTTGTTTTGGTATAAATAAGCTTCAATTTATAAGAGAGATGAATCTAACTTTTTCTAAGACATAAATTATTTAACTTATTTATTTAAAATCTACAATTAAATAAATCCATAATTTGTACCTCCATAGCAAATTCTTTAATATTTATTCTTTTTTAAAAAGAGAAAAGGAAAAAACAAAAAAATAATAAAAAATAGCAACGAGTTAAACTACAAAAGTTGCTCACACTCTCTGACCATATTAAACCATTTTAATTTCCATCCTGTTATACATACATTCAATAAATAAACTTGTACTCCTCACTGGCAAATCTTCGAGTTGGCACTCGTCCCCATTAATTTTATTATTATTTGTAGTGTTTTACTTGAATCCGTGTGTTGAATCTACAATGAATCATATGGATACTGAAGATTTGTGTATTCATTTAAAGGGGTTTAAAACCTTTACAGGAGTACTAAGTTTTACATCAACTAATCAAATAAAAAAAATAAAGGGTAAATTACACGTTGCCCCCCATAAGGTTTCTGACAATTTCATATTACCTGCTGAGATTTCTGAAATTACACAGTGCCCCATGCGGTTTATATGTTTATTTCAATTTACCCCTTAAATTATGGAGGCAAAGTAAAAGTCTAATTTAGGGCCATAAATTACCCTTACTATTATCAAAATACCCCTTATGTAGCATTCAATCTTTTTTTTTTTTTCTTAAAAATATATTTTTTAATTACATATATAAATAGATTGTACAGTATGGTGTTTCTCTAATTTGATAACTATAAGCTTGAAAATTAATTAAATAAAATCATAAAGTTAGGGGTAAAATGGTCTTTCCACATAAATTCAAACTTGTATTATGATTTGGGGGCAAAGTGTAATTTAAGATAACCCAAGGGGTATTCTGAAATATTCAGAAACCTCAAGGGGCAAAGTGTAATTTACCCAAATGTGTGTGTGTGTGTGTAACAACTAGGAAACAACCCAACTAGGAAATATATAAAATAAAATTTGCTAAGATATTTCCTTAATAAGCCTACTTCATGCATACATAATAATCTCATTTTCATTTGTATATAGTTTTAAAGAACCTCAAAAAGCAACTTTTGAAATTTTGAATTATACAATAAATACTTCCTTTGTCTAAAATGTCAATTTGACTAGTCACGTTTTTTTATGAGGCTTTAAAAAATAAATTAATGTTTTAAATATAACAAAATATCAAATATATATTTTTTGAATAAAAAATAAGGATAAATTTGATATTTTTGTTACATTAAAATATTAAATTGCTATATTTTAAAATCTCTTAAAAAAATGTGCTCAATCAAATTGGGAACTTACTTTTGTCTTATTCTTATTTATAATAATAATATTAAAGGCAATATTATCAATGGTTTTATATTTTATAATACTTTATTTGTTTCAAAATAAGTGTGTTTTAAGGTTGATGCAAATAAATTAATGTGATAATTAAATAATCTTAATTTTAGCAAACAGTAAGTATATTTTACCTTGTTAGCCCCAGAAATATATTCTTAAATATTTTAATAATAACTAAAATAAGATTATAAATTTTATTAATACTCATTATGGTTTACTAATATTATTTTGAGTATTACATGTTTTGAGAATAAGATAAGGAATCATTTCAGTCCAAACAAAACCAACAGCTGACTGTCAGCCTTAACAGAAGTTGACCGCCGATGGATAGAAGGGAAACCGCCAACGGTCACGTGATAGCCAATGAACAGGTTAATAGCCAACGGACAAGAGCTCAGTCATAAATATGGTTGATTCATTGCCATGTTTTATGAACTTCTTACATTACTCAAGTTATCGTTGAATACTATAATAGAGGTATTGAGAAGAGATTCAAAAAATTCAAGTAACAAACTATCTCTCTACTTCTCTATTTCATTGTTCTCCATACATTTCTATACTTTAAAAAGTATTGTATTTTTCACTTTCACATATACACTTATAGGCTATCTTGACTTTTATTAAGAGTTCAAATTTGTATCTATCTTGAAGTTTTGATCTCTAACTTGAGGGGTTGACTCATGTAGAAAAATCCTAGTATTTTGACGTTAGTATTTGGTGTAAACATTGTTTGGTAATGGGAACATCAAACAACATTTGGAAGAGTGGAGATGGAGGATCCAACGGATCTTTGACCGAATCACTATAAAACTTTGTTTACAATCTCTTCCCTTAACACTTTTATTTTCACTTATTGTTCATATTATATCTACTTGTTGCATCGTTTTTAAATTTTTAAAAACAATTCACCCCCTTCTTATTTGCATAAGGGACAACACATTTAAATACCATTCATTAAATGTTTTGATTTGTGCAAAATGGTTAGAAATTTAGTTGGAATAATATGGATAAACTTGGAAAAAGAAAAATAAATGCATTCATGGTTTTCAAAACAAACACTTCAAAAAAAATTCTCAATTATTTGGAGATGGGAGATTATCTAACTACTCTAAAAAAATATTAACTCTACGAAATGTTTTATACACTTTTTTATTCCAAGTTTGCCATTCATCTTGTTTCTTTGTAAACCCAAAATTGTAAACTAATTAATTTTAACTTGCATATTTTTAGTCAAGAGATAATACTCTATCTTTAACCATTTAGATTGATAATTATCACATATCTTTAAATATTTAGATTGATAATTATCACAAAAATAAAATTAAGCAATTTAAAATATAAATAACAAAACTGAAGTAATTATAACTTATAATTACTCATATATCTATCAAATTTAACAAAATATTTAAATATCATATTAATTCTCAACATTATAAATTAGTGTCAAGACTTCATAGAAGTACTTTGAAATTTCTATATGATGCATAATTAAAATTTCGATAAATAGTAATTAAAAAACTTCTATTT
>MKEJ01048655.1:0-10743 GCA_001753735.1 Embelia ribes | reverse complement strand
GAGAGTATTGGAGTGAGAACAAACAAGAAAGGCAGAGGTTGACCTCTAATTACAAAAAAACATGCATATTATAATGTTGGATTAACAAATGGCTTTCCATCGGAATGAGTAACATAAAAAAATTCACGTTAACGACTCGGCGTGATTTTTTATTTTGTTTCATTTAAGCTACCCTAATTTATTAAGATATTTAAGATTTGAATGATAATGATGATGATGACTGAATGATGCCATGTGGAAGGAAAACACCAATAAAAGTACTTCAAAATGACAAAATTACTATTGCCACAAAAGTTCGAGCTAGTAGTAGGGGTAATTTTTTATTATTTATATTATTATCCAACACTCCATTTCACATGTGGCCCAAACTCAAAATTTTTAGAGAGATTCAACACGTGCAATTTATTTTTGATTTTTTTTTCTTCCTTGTTGATGTTATTCTTTTTAGAGGAGTCTCATTATAGAGAATCAAGCCTTGAGCTTCTTAATTTATTTCTGCGCTCCGATGCCCTATTAAGTTATGGTTTAAAACCAAACCGATAATGGATCCGAACCAAAAGGAATCCAAAAATCGATTCTGGTCAATTTTTTATTATGATAGATCTATAATGGTTATAGGTTACAACCGTACCTATAAGAAAATTTCAATATCCAATCTCTCATACATATCCATTTTTATTAATAATAATTTTTAAAAATAACTGGTAAAAAAAATCACTTCACAACAACCTGCAAATGTTAACCATAAAAGATTGAGTACTCGAAACTACAATTCAATTTTACTTAATTAAAATTCGTACCAGCTAAAAGTAGAATAAGAATTAAGAAAAATTACAAAAAGTTAATTAGACTACCTCAAAACTTGTAATATTTTCCAACAGACCAAGAATGGTCATCGTCTGCTTTCTTAATTTGTTAGATGCCAGTTGGACTCGTTGCAACCACTGGATTAGTAGGAATCATACATTGGCAAATCCAATCAAGTGGTAAAAAAAAAAAAAAAATAAAATTAAAAAATTCATTATAATATATAATTTATGTCATAACATTCCTAAGAATATATCATCTCTTAATTTCCAGGTACTTTTTCTGAAGTTTAAAACATAAAAATACATAAAAAAATGTAAATTATACATATATCATATGAGATTTGTACAAAAATATGAGTATTCTTAGTCAAGTTCCCCTCAATTCGGAAAATAAAAATTATTTTATTACATGTACATACAGATAATAAATGGCAAAAATTTGTGAATTTGCTAGCTACGGTAAAAACCTTTATATGATTAAAACAATAAACTATTTGAGCCTTGAAACCAATCCCTTAAACTAAAAATACTTGCCCAAAAAACCTATTATCACACAATCAAAATGGATAAACACAGTTATAGCCATCACCAGAAACCAAACCCTATCAATCTCAGAGCAAAAGAGCAAGCCAAATTACCCAAAAAAAAAAACAAAAAAAACTCAGTTAAATATATACGTATGCATACATATGTATACTTGTGTGTGTATATACATGGTATTAAAATTTGTGTATTCATACAGTTGGAGGGGAATAACCGTGAAGCATGAAAAGTTGGCCAAAATTAGAGGAAGGGCAAGAAAATTGAAAATAAACTTATGAGTAATTAGGAGTTTATTGACTAATACTATTGTTAAGTAGCTAATACATATAATTATCGCTATGCACTAAAAATTTCAGTTGAAAATGAAGGACCATATAGTGTTATTCAACCTAATTGTGTATGATATTAATTTTTTTACCTTTTCATTTTGATATTGTATATTTAGATTGAATTATATGGGTGCACCGAATATCAATTTATGGGATAGTGAGACACTATTTTGGCCCCTTTTACCCCATATCAAACCCGTTGTTATATAAAATTTGATTCTCAAAATTGTTTTTAAAAATTAATTTTAAAATTGGATATAAATATAATATTTGGTAAATATATTTCAAATATTGATTTGATAAGCAGTATGATATTAAGCAAAGTGAGATTTTTTGGTGTAAAAAGATAAAAATAGATACGTATGAAATATTCGGTAATCAGTGATAGAAAAAACAAAAGCATCTTTCGTAACTCTCCCATTGAACTTGTGTTTAAAAGCACCCTTAAAATAAAAATAGCATACACTATAAAATTTAACAAACAAACCTTGCTTGAATTTCCAAGATAAATGGTAAAAGAGTGATGTTTTAAGATTCACTCTTATATTTGAAAACTCAGCTCCTACTTTTTAAAGGTTACTTTTAGAAATATGATCAGGAGTGGTTTAAAAAGATATTTCTATTTTTTGTTTCATTAAATACTTAATTTTTCATATATATATACTTTTAGCTTTCTACAATAAAATATGTTGCCTTGTCTGTCATCATACTACTTATCATCATTCTCTTATCCCCATTAAAAGCCTCCTTCCTGTTCACTATCCATATAGTGGCACATAAATGAAGAGGTAACGAAGCATGCACACGTGAAGGTATCTATATTAACAACAAAACAACAAGATAAAGTAGCAATTAGGAAAATTTCTCTTCGTCTCAACGAGTAGCAGAATCATATATCAAAGCCGAAAGTTCATTCCTCTTACTCGGATGAAAGTGACTACAGAGGTTTACATCATCCGCCTCCTTGTCAACCACGTCATCTCCACGAGCAATAATTCCATTCGCTATTTTACTCGCAGTACCAAACTTTCATGCTACTCGTGGCTTTTTTTGCAGGGTTTGAACTCGTTGTACAACTATAAAAATACTTGCGGATATGTACTTTCTCTCTTTCACCAATAACAAATGTACGAATTTTCTACTTAGAATTTCTCAAGCTACAATGGAATCTGTGCATCAAGTTTCTAAATTAAAATTTAGAAATTCCTTCCATGGCATTAAGTGAGTAACTGCAAGTACCAAGATGCACTAATAAAATTATTTTTGTACCAACCAAGATCAGTATATAATTAGTCAAAGGCAAAGAAACATTCATATGCTGCATTAATAAAATTATTCACAACTTCAAAAAGTATGAAGATATGGGAACAAAATCATTTGAATAGTGCCATATCCACCAAAAAATTGTTGTAAATAAAAATTGCTTTCAGACCTTAGAATTAAATTCATATAAATGGCAATGTATATGTTTTGGTAACTCCATCGTGCTAGAATAAATGATATATGGGTATCTATTGTAATTTTCATATTTATAAACGGACTTATGTTATGAATCCAAACTTAGTGCAATTAAAATTTTTTATACCGATCATCGATACATGCTGCATATAAACTTTATCAGGTGCCATAATTTTAGAAATTTATACCTCTGCACGAAATACCTGATGCAACTAAAAGTATTAACAAATAATTTGTCAAATATACCGTCACATTTGCAGCGGAAAAAAATAAAATGAACTAATACATTTTGTAAGTTACTAGCGTATGACACCAGCGATGTTAGTCAAATTGATAATCGTCGATCATTTTATATAAAGAATACATAAACACTTGACTAGCCTCGAGTCGCTCAATCACTAACCCTTTAACAATGGATAATCTATAAGTACCGTTGTAAGTAATTACACAAGCATCGATATGTCTCAACTCTGAATAGTAAAAAAAAGTTGCATGGCACAAACGAGTTGAATATGATATTTTGTGCAAAAGAATGTTTCAAAATTTTTGCATAATATATAATTAATGTTATAAAACTCTAATCATTATATTACTTTTTACTTTAAAATATTTTTTTCTGAAATTTATCACGCAAAATTACCAAAAAGACATAAGTTAAACATGTTTTATGCGCAATTTGACAAAATATGAATATTTACGTCGTTTTTTTTTTCCATACGGATACTAAACAACAACAATTCAACTATTTATTAATTATTAGGATAAAAAAATTTATTTCTATAATTTATATTTTACCTTCAATTAGTATTAAATAATTGTAATATTAGAGACCATTGTCCCTATCAAATAACCTTAGTTTTGTTACTTGCATTATTAGACGGAACAGAAAAAAATGTATTAATTACACTTTCGAAACGGCTTTTAAGTTTTGAGCCATCGATGATGTAGATGTCAATGTAATTTAATAGCGTTTGGTTACTGGATTTCTATATAACCGAAACACTTTTTGAGATAATTTTCGCAAATATTAGTCTAATCCTCAAAGACTTCTCTTTTTTGAGTGTTTTTATTTTAATAAATTAGAGTATATTATTAAATTATTTTTCGAGTTATAATTAACCAAGATGAGATAATAGTTTATTAATTAAAATTCTTGAAAGATGGACAATAAAAATTTAGTATTACTGGGACTGCCTATAAAATAAAAGGTTAGGAATAACTTCTTTCTAATTGATATACCTTAAGAAATTTTTTCAGAATTTGTGGAGATTTCTAGATCTAATTTTGGAAAAAAGAAAATGATATTGTATAATATATATATATAAGAAAAAGAGAGATAAGAAGAGACAGAGAGATAGCAGACAAGGAGAAAAGAGGAAAAATAAGGAAAGAAAGAAAAAAATTCCAGTTTCACAAATTATCAAATTCCGATAAAAAAATAAGTACATATTTGTACTCTACACTAAACTTGAAACACAATGATATAGGTATTTTCACAGTTTGCTCGTCTCGATTTTCGTGCCAAATTGTAGGAGATAGTTTATCAATTTTAATTTTATATAGGACGTCGTGACACTATGTGTTACATATTTAATATAGGTCTTGCTACTATGAGTTGGATTGTTTTAAAGCGGTAGCTGAGTTATAAGCCATTAATTATGATAAATAGGTGAGATTACAAAACTTAATTATAAATTTTACTATAAATTTGATTACGGGTAGTTTTGTAAATTATTGGTTTAATAGTATAAAAATGCATTTTATTATATATATATAATTTCATAATACCAAGGAGAAGACTTTATTGAGGGTAGGGTTGGGTATTCTCTGCAATATTATGAAATGGACAGAGTTGAGTGGTGAACTCGCTCCTTTTCATAATGAGTTCGGGGCTTGAGATTTGAGTTTGAGTAATAAGATTTGAGTTTGAGTATGCCCCAAGAGGCCTAGGGTGCGTTAGAGTGAGTATTTCTTCCCAAGTACCGAGTATTTGATCAAACTATATTTTATAATCATTTATTTGTAGTAGTTGTATTGTGTTATTTATTTAATATTTTAAACATATTTTCATTTTTATTGTATCAGTTAGATTCAAGTTACTTACCTCCTGCATGTATATATGTTCGTATATCAGTCAGCGTGTTACTGAAACAAGTATTGTGAACTAGTATGGAACAGTTTCATGACTCATTAGGAGTTTTGTTACTTTTATTTGGTTAGCAGCATGTACATCTACTGTGACACTTATAGTTTGTTCAGATCGCTGTTGTGTATATTACGTACTATTTTTTAAGGCGCGATCCTCTCTGTCGTTATTTTGTACAACTTACCTATATATATATATGTGCACATCTGTATTTTGATGATGTGGCATGTTTGGTTGGTGTGACATGATACCGAAAGTTTTCTTTTATTGTCAAAGTATTTTAGAAAAAAAAATTATTTACATATCTAAATCTTAGATAGTCTCGTAGAGCAACGAGCTGTTTCAGGACCGTTACAGATGGTATCATAGCACGACAATGACAACTTTGGTGCCTAAAGGAGGGCGCACACACGTAACACTAAGACATTATGTCGAGTGAATGGGTAGGCAAGTGCATCATAGACATTACTATGCACTGTCTAAGTATTTTCAATTCGTGTCTCGCAAAAAAAAAAAAATTCTTGAAAGTGAAAGAATCAGCTTAAGAAGACTTTAGAATAGACCAAAAGAAAAATGAGATCAAAACTACATCAAACATCTGACTAAGGCATAGAACAAGCTGAGAGCCCTTTGCAGTTCGATTGAGCCAACACCTAGGTCCAGCCAACCAAGGTACCCTGCAGGACCAATCTAGGCTCAGCTAAAACACTCTTGCAGTACAGCTTTGACCTTCACAACTCCAGCCAGCCAGTTGTAGCTCAGAATGACATGTACAAAAATTTGAAATCAGCACAAAGATGGAAACAAATTAAACCATAACGGTCATATGATTTGCAACTTTCAAGGCTCTTCTTCTATATAAATAAGGCTTCATTTGTTGATAAAAATATTGTCTTTAATGCGCATTTTGATTCTCGATATTTTTTTACTCTTAAATCTTCATTTTTTAATTTCGAATATTCGATTCTCATTGACTTATTTGGTCATTTGTTTTCATATCACTTTACTTTGTAATCTCAAATCATACATTTTCCTTCATAAACTCAATTTGAAGCATTAGTCCACTATGGGGACTTGACTTTCTTTATTCTCCATCTTATTTATCTGTTATCATCAAAATAATTTAAATATATTTCCCATAAACCTTTTGGCAACCATACTTGATGACAAATAGTAAAAGAATAAGCATACTCAAACTGCCCCCAAATAAGTGTGTATCATAAATTTTACCTTTGATATAAAATATACCACATGAATTGCACTTAAAGAGCATATCAAGTTTGAGTTTATGAGAATTATATGAATGAATACTTCATGAATATGTATACGTATGCAATTTATATATCATCTCTGTGATAACTTGCCACAAATATTATGATAAAATGAATGAAATCACATATCATCTCCACAATAATTTTATGATATAATTGGAAAACATTTTATATTAAGCACCATTATAATAATCTCCGATCATATTATATGCTATTATTGGTAAATAATACATATAATGCCACAAAATATTCATATGATAATATTAAGGTAAAAATTGTGCAGTTTAATGCTACAATCCACTACGAACATTATTCATCGAATATCATCCATAATATTATCTACGAATGTAATCCCTATAAAAATATACATAAGTATGATACAATACACCCACACTTTCTATATATGATTGGTATTCGTAATCTACCCGTACCTATAAAGCCTCCTAAAAGCCTTCGAAAGAGCCAAGTAAATTTCCCCCAAAAGCCCTCTTCTTGTGCCTCGGGAAAGATCTAAGTACAGATCTCGAATGATCCCGAACCTAGACATAAAGATGATCATAAAGAAGAAGATGAATCACTTTATTTTTATAAGTCATAATGGAGGATAAGAATTAGAGAAACTTATGTCGAAACGATCTCCACGTTCCAAGGATTAAGAATCTCCACTTTAATCTCATGAACAATTCTTGAATCTAGATAATACTAGAGCTTGAAGAGTTGGAGAAAAGCCACCCTCTCTCCCTCTCTCTCTCTTCTGAATCAGAAATGGGGTAAAAGTGAACTATGATGTGACATAAAGTCACTAAAGTACATTTCAAATCCACCTGACACAGTCGAATGTTGCATCAAATCAATCGACTGTTGAATTATCAGTCGACATATAACTTATATCAGTCAACATATAGCTCCTTTAAGTTGACATATATATCCTATAAGTCGACTTATCCAACCAAACAGAAAACAAAATCCACTGGAATTTTGCACATATAAATAACATATGCCCTTCAACTATCAACATATATGCAATCAATCGATATATAGGTTCTTAATAGTCGACTGATTCATCCCACCTGAGAAGCAGAACTTACTGGAATTCTATATACCTAAATAAATCAACACATGCCCTTTAAAGTCGACATATATATGATAATTCGACATATAGGTCCTTAACAGTAGACCTATTTATCCATCATAAGAAGCATAACTCACTAGAATTTTTGTGCACTCTATCAGTCGACATATTCTACATGAAAGTCGAATAATTCCCTATCAATCGACGCATACTCCCCATAAGTCGACTTATTCCTTTGCTGAATTACAAGTCTCTAAATTTCAACTATAAGGCTACGACTATGAGATAGGTGATACACTATGAATGAATTCCCATGAATACAAAATATACTCCACGACGAGGAGGTGGATGCTACACTATGAATGCATCTTTACGACACGAATCATAGTCCCCAACTATGATGTGCATATGCAACAATGAATGCATATGACATCTACGAATGCAACGAAACGATGACTACGAATGCAATGATGAAAATAAATAATATCATTAAGTGTAATTAATAATATTATTTAATTGCAAAAAAAAATTATACGAATTTCCTAGACATTACAGTCGTACTCAAGATTATGTTCTTAAAGGCATTGGTTGCATTCGTAGTTGGCATGTATTGTACTTATAGTTCATAGTAGGTTTCGTTTTTCTATTTTATATATCTTGAAGTATGAACTACTTATATGCTTTATATGTTTTTATGATTTTGATCATTCGCATGTGCATTCATGTTTAAATACAATATCGTATCAAATTCATCATTTTGTTGATTTATGATCCGTATATTTTTCCATTTACATTGCTATCTAATTATTTTGTAGGTTCGGAGCATGTCTTAGGACTTGATTGACTGGCTATGAGGATGTATTTGTTGGTTATCATTTTGTAGCTCGGCTAATTGTAGTAGCCTTATGTAGACGGGGTTTGATTATATAAATGTACATTTTCTTTCCCTTTTTTTTTTCACCAAGCAAACAGCTTGGTATTATAGTATATAAACAGGGTTGTTTACTTTTGTTAAAAGTTGTATATCTACATGTAAGCTGGAGTTGTATAATTATGTTTATACAGATTGGTTGTTATAGTTATTGTAGTTGTTTGCTTTCTCTTAATTCGCATCCCCAAATTTATGGGAATTCAAGGTGCAACATTTATAACGACACTTGTAAAAATTGCTTATATTTATTTTATTGACATTTCAAAAAATCGGAACAGTAATTTAATATAATTTTAAGACCCATTGGCAAACCCTTTAAACAACATTTATAAATGTCACTATATGGTATCTATGCCAATGTTTCAAAATGTTGGGGAAAACGTCATTTTAAATGCGTTCCTAACATTTTCTATAAACATTGATGTAATCCTATCGACGCTAGAATAAGTAACATTTAATTGATGTTTGAAAAAAAGTCATAAAAAGTCTACAATGACATTTTTTTTAGTTCAAGCGACATTTTGAAAATGTTATTTAAGGCCTTTTTTGTTGAAGTTAACAGGATCAAGCTAAAACTCACAACCTCTTTTCCCTTTCATTGTACTAACTCTTTGTCATCTCCACTATCACTATCTTGTTCGAAACCTAAAGTTGATAGTGTCATATTAAATAGTCCTCATTTCTCGTCCCCATGTCAAATTGTTGGTCTTGAGGCGCCAAAAACTTTATCGTCATTGTATGAGAACATTATGCCCTCTATCGTGTTGAAGAATATGTCTAGCTTATTGTGTGCTTCTTCACGGTAATATTGGCATCCCATATGGCTGATATCATGTCGTTTACGACGTTGGATGATGGGACAAAAAGTGAGTGAACATAGAAATCATGGACATTATGGCCCTATACACACATTTTTCCCTTGCAATTGTTTAATATAGATGCTTTCTATTTGATTGAAATCATAATCTCCCCATTGGTTTATATATAGAGATACATATTTAGAAAGAGGGAAATAGATTTTTATTGGGAATAGCGATCAAGCACTTGCGCCTGTTCCCAAATTGCAACAGGAGCAAATAACAAATCTGGCTCCAATGGAAAAATACAATAATCAATCACACGCACAAAATTTAATGTGGAAAAATCTCTCTAAACTGAAAGAAAAAAACTCACGAGGCTACACACCTACAAAATCAATCCACCAACTAATATAGAGAGAACACAACTCCAATCACCTCATGCATAGGCAAGTTATATCAATATCAAATAATACAAGAATAAATCACAAAATAAAGTAACAAGGAATACCCAAATAAGAATATTAATGCTCAATGGATAATCCCAAAATAACGGTCAATCTCCCAATCACCAATAATTTTAATATGGTTGATTCCCAAAAATAACACATCTACTCAAGCTTACTCTAAAATGTCCCAAAATTATAACATCTCGGAAATTCCAAGTTGATCTTTTGCATTAATAATATTATTTATTTCATTATTATTACATTTATGATGTGGTCATAACGTGGCGTAGAGTGAAATTGCATTAAATATTGATGTGGCTTAATATGGTAAGTATATGTGGGGTTAATATATTATCCATTGTAAATACATAAGTATGAAGTATGTTTATAGGTTGCATTTAGGATAATGTGGCATAAGTGTTGTTGTGTTATTGTGTTGAGTAGTGTTGTTAAGTGATGGTGATGTTGTTGTAAAGTATTGTAGATATCTGTGCGTAGTTTGAGTGGTGTGTGGCTTAGCTGTTAGGAGGCATTTGTGTTAATGCCTTAGTGTATATATTTGGAATTGTTGAGAATGCATTCTGTAGGTAATAATCGACTGAATGTATTAATTAGTCTATTGTTCGTAAATAAGCCGACTTATTTGAGGGCATTAAATTCCAGGGAGTTTTAGTTCTCAGGTGAGTGAAATAGTCGACAGTTTGGACTCTATATGTAGATTGTTTACCAATGATTCAATTGTTTTATGGAATAAGTTGATTGTTTCCTCAAAAGTGTTGTATGACTTAAAGTCACACATTATTAAATCAAAGTTACTTTTTCCTTTTCAGCCGACCAAAGGAGAGAGTGAGGGTAGGGGTGATTAATTTTTCTCAATCTTTGAGCCTCAATATCATTTAAATCCATTACTTATTCATGAGAACAAATTAGATATTCTT